>CM065924.1:25801453-25956453 GCA_033439105.1 Magallana nippona
TGGAAATCCGCACGTACCCCGTGCACCTGGTAATAAAGCTAACAAGGTATCACGCATCCCTACAGCCATCGACCACTCACATTCAATTATCCAATTATGAATGCATTTGAAAATTCATGACATGGTGAATTAGGACAGCCCAAAGAAAACAAGCTGATTATTTTATTCAGACTTAAATGAAATTCAATCCTTGTTTCAGGCAAGTTCACGGAAAATCACGGAACAACGATTAAAATTCGGCTAAACACATGAAAAACCTTCTATTTCATGTTCCTATTACGTAACCCCAAATGGATTGACTTTCATAGCTACCCACTAAAAAAGTTTTTCTGTTTTGATTTTTTACTTCTAACGGCTCCTCAGGGAGACGTAGATCTCGCGCACGTGATCTCAATGACGTAAACAAAAGTGAAAGTACGCTGCTGACCCCATGTAATAAAGCTAGCAAAATTTATGCAGTGTTATTTTACCATTCACGGTGCATGTTCGTACTCTGTGTTTTTGACTGAAGAGGGATTAACTGTGACGGAGTCCAAACACTTTGAAAGGTGCTCCGCCTCTTTCTAAAGCTGGCTGGGCTAAAATTACCGGGCAGTGGGTGTTTACGACAAGTTTTCTTACATTTCGTGAAAACTGATTCCAGATCCAGAGTTGGTTATTTTAAGAGTCAGGAAGTTAAGGACTTCAGCCAAGAGAAAAAACCCCCAAAACATAAACAGAAGAGAACAAACCGACTGGCCAATGATGTTTGATTGTCCTGTCAGAAAACGAGATATACACTAGCTATTACCGCTAATACAATCGATACACTATTGCATAACAATTCAGATGAGTAACGCACGCCTCTCTGGAACATCTATACCATTTTTAACTTGTTGGTTAAAGCAATAAAAAAAATCACACAATATAGATGTCCTCTATCTATGCAGTAGCTATTACTGCTATTACAATTAAACTGATTCAAATGATTAACTCTTTCAAGAAAAGTGTACATAAGACTTTGAAAAGTCATAGCCTCAAGCATTGGGAAGAGGAAATGGAACCGTCATAGCTTCAAAATTTGGCAAAATATTAGTAACTTACAATAAGAAAAAAAAACCGGAATGGTATTCGCACCATTGAAATTTGATAACAGGTCAGATAACAAGGAAAGATTTTAAAAAAATACATATACAGCTGTAAACGCAATGTCCGATAAACTTAGAAAACTGTGTTTATTCCTACTGCCTGAAAAAATAATCCTAAGGCAATCCGGAAGTAATTAAAAACGTAATTGTTTCGAAAACCCAGGCCCCGGCTTTAGTATCGTAGTTTGATAGAATGATGGACATAAAATAAAACCCTCGAAGATATTTTTTCTGACGGATGCTCTTTTTGGTTTATACCTTTGCTAATTCCGATTGATACTGATTTGGTTCTGGTTAAACAAAAACTCAAAATCTGTTTATTAGCCACAGCTTTTTCTAAGGAGTCATTAACAAAGAAAGCGATAAATCTCCACAAGCAGCGTGTTCTGATACTTAAACTCGATTAATCTACTAACAAGGGTATTTCGTGAACAGTACATAAAACTTGCAACAAAGAAAGCGTCATTTAAGGATTTGAGAGACAAACACATTTTGGCGTTTACTGTCGTTGAATCGTAGATAAAAGCAAATATGCATGACAGTGACTTGTATATGTGAATTATAGGGGCTCTAATTTTTTTTTATTTAGCTCTGCATTCTATTTAGCGTTTATTAAGTAAAATGGTTTCCGCTAAATCAAGTACATCGATACATGACTTGCAGACATATCTAAGAATAGGTACTCTCATAAATATGGTAAATACAAATCCACACTATCTTGAAAAATTAATTTCCGGAAAATATCACGACCCCTTTATTTTACAGTATATTGTTCAAGCCGATATACCCTACTGAATAGATTAATATTATGGTTATTTAATCAAGAGAATGTTATGTTTTAGCATTGTAGTTCGGCAATACAAACGCATGCTTAGGTTTCACTTAAGTGACATACTTATTTACATTGTTGGGCATTGTTTGAAGGGAAACAGTCCTTTTGATTTAAAAATCCCACGTCCTATGAATTCATTTACATTACAACGAAGAACATTTTTGATTTTAATATTTGGAAAAGAGCCCGTGCCTTAGTTTATCAACTATAGAAAATTAACAATATTGTCTACAAAACTGAATGCCTACGATACAACAATTGCTAGTGCAAGCATGCTCAGATCCACACAGAATCTTTGATACTCCAATACAACTTCCTTCAGTTGTGGATTTTTCACTCTGATACTGCATTATATTTACATTCTACTGTGTTTTCCCATTATATTCGGTGATCTGTAAATGCCTCTAAATGCAACAACCCATTCACTACGTATGAATTTACATGTAATTTACATAAGTAGTTTCTAAACATTGATTTCTATGTTATCAGTTAAAAATATATATTTCATACATGTTGTTTAACACCATGTTTTACAATAATTCAACAATTACTTGATTCTATTGTTAACAGCAAAATTTCAAAAGTTATTTTTTTTTATGGATTATATTTTCAAGGCTCATCTCAATAGTCTATGTGAAAACCAGTGTAAATCGGTTTTAGAAACAGCTGTTCTTGCTGTTACTAATTTACTCCCTCCGTGATCTCAAATTTATACCGATTTATTTAATAAAGTAATACATTTCATCAATAAGGGAATGTAAATATAAGCATTAAATGATTTATTTTTGACGTCGTGGTGACAAAAACTGCGTCAGTTGAGCAGACAAATTGTCATAACGGGCTAACGCGAGTTAATCAATTTGTCTGCTCACCTGACGGCAGTTATTGTCACCACGACGTCAAAAATAAATCATTCAATGCTATAATAACTGGTCTAGGCTTTCAAGTCGGTTCCAGTGAATAAACTTTTCCTTTTCGACATGTAACTTGTGAGAATATTCAATCCATTAGTAAGGGGGCACCAGATAATCGCTCGTTTGTCAGTTCATTCGATGACACGTGCTTCGACTTCTTAAATCTGTTAGCGGTATGAAATACACTAAGTGATTGGCTTTGAAATCTTGTTAGCAGTTAGAATGGTATTTGATTCGACTTTAGATCAACAAAGGACGCTAGACATTTCAAAGCTGTTGACACCCAACAATAACCATTACCGACCTTGTTGGTTAGGTGAGTGATTTCCAAGATTTGTACTTCGATCCCAGCGAGATTATTTCAACGCTAATCAAACCAGCATCTCTCTCGATCCCGATACTTCCCAGCTGTCATTCAAGGAAGCGGAAGCCGGTTCGTTAACACCGAGAGAGTGGACGTTCTCAGTAGGAAATAATCAGTTCCGAGTTGATGTATGTAAAACAATAACACACTAGCGGTCAGACATCCGCATATTCGTTCATTGGAGATGAGAGCTACATGACGTAATTTATTCTAATAACCAGTCGAGGGTCTGGTGAGTTACAGGCATTGGCATGAGGAAGACCGATCCCTGGTTTTATGGTTCTAACTTCTAAGTATACAAGATCTAGAACACCTACCCCAGCCCGAATTATTATGTGCTTTATTTTGGTTGACTATTCATAAAGCTCTAACGAAATAAAAATGGACGTAGTAAATTGACGGTTAAAATTTTTGATTTAAGTCCAGGCATAATTCTAAAACGGAATTTAAATTATAAGTAACGAACACGGGTATAACGAATTTGCGGTAAGAGCAAAGTAATTTTTATATCCCACTGTTAAATTTTAACTAGTTTTAAAACTTATGTTGCAATAATTGTTTTTTTTTTTCAAAAGCAATTTTTACAGACAGTTTGACAATGTTCCAATCTGTAACTTCATTTTGACATTTTATACATAGTAAAATATAATTTTATAATACAATGAAATCTACTAGTTTCTTGCATGGAGGCAGAACAATTAAATTCAGAGTAACCGTCCCAATGTGGGTTTACCGACTTAATGTCTATAAGTAAACCATTTTGTTTCTTAAAGTTATATTTTTACTCTAAAGTTTATAGAGATTTTCGGAAGTTGAAGTAGTCCCTTTCTTACATTTTCTCACCACCGCACCATATTTTTTTTCAAATAAGAATAACAGCAACCGACTTAAAAAAAAAAAAACATCCCTCCATATTCAACATGCTGACTGTTCGAACTCTATATCGGTAAATTATGATGGAAATCAATTAAGCGATGGGGGGAAAAAACAATAAACTGAATTGCATTAAAAATATGAAATAATCCGCTATCCCTTGGTCCAGATTGAAATAGGAGTCCGAACTGAAATTCCAAATATCTTCAGATCGATTAATCATGCAGTGTTATTCAATTTTATAATCAATATTTGGCAGTTTTTGGTGGAACTGATGACACCAGAAATGTCAGCAGCTCGTTATTGCTTTAAAAGTCGGGTGTTATCAAGGTTTCAGATCGGTTTTAGTCTAAATAAACAAGTTCATTGAAAAAGGCGAAAACTAAGCTAAGTCTGTAAAGTCTTATCAATCGAATATAGAATAATAACACATTAACCTCTCTTCTAACAGCCCATTACCCGAGTTTTGTATTCAAGGGTTGTCAAGAAATACCATGATTGATATTATCTCTTGTTTTAATTAGCTCTGTTCTCCGCATTTTATCATCCATTTCCTCTCAATTTATATAATGGTAAAGGGAAAATTTGTTGATGATTTTAAAGTCGGGGACGCTATCACGAGAACTCGATAAAACATATGTTTTTTTTCTTCAAAACGATAAATAAAATATTTTAAAAGACGCAAATCATTTTAATAAAGAAATTAAATGGATATCTTCAACAAAACATATAAGAGTTCAAGATGTTTAGCAATTTCTTTTTGTCATTAAAAGATGGGTAGGATTTCTACAGTACAATGTAGACTAGAAAGATCCTTCCTTGTATTAAGTTTTCCTTAACTTGGGCTTTACAATTTAAAACCTTGGTCACATGTGCCTCGATTCATTCTAGTTTTTTTCTCAAACATATAGCTATTTTTCACTTTTATGAATTAAGAAGCTTAGGTTGGGTGGTATTGTCAATATTTAGTCGATATTTAGACTTTATCAATCTCCGTGAGAAGAAGAGTTTAGGATATAAATGAAGAAACCCATTAGTTGTTCAAAGCTAAAATAGTTTATTATAGTGTATTGCTAAACAAATCATATCTTAAAGTTTTGAGGCAGATTTGATGGATAGTTTGCTCACCTCCGAGCTTCATAATAAAAAATACTTATCTTTCTAGATTCGATAAACTAGGTATTGACTTATACAATAATGCAATATAGATAACTGTTTCATTGCCTTCCATGAATGCACATCACTTTTAATTACACAAAACAATTAATAGATACAGTATCACCCACAGCTTTTAACTGGATTTACCAACGTAAGATTTACATGTTCCTCCTTGTTTAATGTGTGTATAGAGAGGTTGATTTATTTCCTCTTTGTTTAAACTTGTATAAGATTATTAGGGGAGTAATTGGTGTCTTTGATAGTGTACAAGGCATTTGGGGAATATCAGTTTCATTTTTCACTTTTTATTATAAAAACTGTCATCAAAAAACAAATTTGAACTTACTATTTCGCAACGTTAAATTGCAAAACCGATAAACTGTGTCAATAGAAAATCACAATGTAATTACATGATAACAAGTAAATGCCATATAATGTAAAATTTACAGTTACTGGAAGGGTTTAAATACAAAGTTTATAATATTGATGATAATATTTTTATTTGACTTATCCAGCATTTATATAACTACATGCATTACATTTTTTGGTATAGTTTTAAACAAAACATTTAACTTAATATGTCATCTCTTCTATATTATACGTAGAAGGTTTGTACGGAGTATACAAGGTCTACATAGACCACGGACCAGGATTTTGATTTTGGTAAGACGGCATTGAGCCATTACCGTTCTATCGTCTGTCTATTCATACTCAGAAATGGGCGTTGAACAAGTTAAAGAAATACATAATTATATACCCCCACCTTCTTCGTGACTGATTCATTAAAATGGATTTCATGATTCTGTCAGAGACCGCATTAATTGTCTTATAATTGAAAGTGGCATCTGAATACCATGCACCATGGTTTGCAGATGCGCAGTGAGCAGTATGCAGAATTTTCTGAAACCATCAATTGACAACTTTTTTCAAAGGAACAACTGAAGTGCCTAGGCAAAGTTTTAAATTGAATAAAGCACGTGGTGTTCTTATAAATTATATTTTTGGCACAGTAGATTAAATGAAATGAGGGTTATACACTTCATTCTGTGCAAATCGTGCAAGAAACGAGTACAGGAAAATGATTTTTATGCTTTTAAATCATTTGTTTGTATTTTTTTTGAATCTACATAGATTTATTTTTTAATAGAAATCACACAAAGATTTAAATTTTAAAAGCATATTAACATGCTTTTTTATAACACTTACTGATGTTTCAAACAGATAATGCTAAAAAAAATTAATGAACCTTTCAGTGCAGATTGCAAACTTGTAGTTGCAAGTGCAATTCTCTGCACAGTTATAAAAATAGCATCAAATAGGTACAACTAAAACACCTTTATACCTTTTTTGTGCAACAGGCACAGAAATTGAAGGAAAGAGGGTTAAAAAAAATTGTACGAGAAGGAGATTTGAACTATTTTCAATAAAAGAATTATATGCTTTTGAATTCGGTATTCGCTGAATTTTGATTAATCCTAAAAAAAAAGTATTGGAAATAAAAGGATAAAACTCGATAAGATAGTGTACACTTATATTAATTTAATATGTTTTTGTCTCTTCAAATGTACACAATCTCAATAGAAATGCGTTCTTTTACAAATTGATTCCATAAAGTGCAATAACAATCGAGTTAAAGATATCAAAAATATTAAACAATTATGAAATATAATTTCCAAGTTAAATGGTCACTAAGATATATAATTATACTTACGGATTTTTAAAGTTTTGATTTCAAAGTTTCTTTGAATCTTAAAGTTTAATACATTCTTATCGCATGAACATCAAAACAACTCATTAAAGTATTAAAAACCCGAATTACGTAAAACGTCTTTCAATCCTTAACTCAAGAAGCAAGTATTTCAACGGTGAACATGAGTACTTTAACGAAACTTAAGATTAGAGTTACTGATAAATATCAGTTGTCTTGATTTTTGATATCAATATATACTTACTCTAATATTCCTTTGACATTTTTTCTATTAAAGTGCATGCGATGAAATATCAAAAACGGTCAATTAGAATAGAAATAAAGGGGGATAACAGATCACTTGTTAAAATACACACAGGATCTGAAACCGAAGGAAGTGAAAACTGTCCAAGGCCTATTAACAAACATGAAACTCAAATTAGAATTCTATTCGATGACCGATCTTTCAAACAATACAATATATTCGATAACCGACATTTAAAACAAAACAATATCTCTAAGAATCTAAAAAAAAAAAGGTACAACAGCAAATATTTTGATATTTAAAAAAAAAAACACGAATGTTCAACCTGTTTATCGAAATATATTTTTTTCTCTTTATAATACCATATCTTGATGAAAATGTATTATTTAAAAAATAAAACATTGATATATTTATGAGGATAGATAGATAGATAGATAGATAGATAGATAGATAGATAGATAGATAGATAGATAGATAGATAGATAGATAGATAGATAGATAGATCGATCGATCGATAGATAGATAGAAGACCATATCTTGATGGAAAAGTATTATCTAAAAAAAATGAAATATTGATTAATAAGATAGATAGATAGTTAGATAGATATCGTGCCGATATGCCGACTGTTTAAAGTTTCAGATCCTACTATATAACACAATCAATGAAGAAAAAACCTCCGTGATCAGACATAGCAACATTGCTTATGACAATACCAAAAATGCAGAATCACTGTGCCGTATGTATAAAATGCTATTAAATATACTTACTTTCTTATCACCAAAGACTATATTTATTCCTTAAAGTCTCTCGCTTTCACTCTTTTGTCCTTTGCTTTTATTTTCTTGTAAGATTATATTTTGGAACGATGTCCTTTCAAGACTTCGCACTGCTCTATCTAACTATGCTGACGATATAGTGGTTGTCGGATTCACGTAACAGTTTGTATGTGCTCCAAAAAAACAATATCATCCATTTTATTATTTTTATTTCAACATAAATGTTACGCGTCACGTAAGGCTTGCGGAGATAAACTTGTCACTTTCTGTCTAGAAATCCAGAGACATTTTTATAACTGATACAGATTGTATTATATACTGCGATGGGTTGAGAGATTGGTTATTTATATGAAATCTGTATCTTAACCTCCAGTGTGCTAGGAGAGATCTAGACCAGTGTGTTTACAGACGAATAGGAGCAAACGACGCGCGGAGATGAGAAACGATTTGATACTGAAGACAGTAAAAAAAAATTGCTACCATCAAGGTGTAAACATGTTTACAAGCATTTCATAAAATATGTATAATTTCAAAGTTTATCATTTTAAATTGCGTCAATTGAAAGCACTGGAAACACATGTAAAAAACAAATAACTCAATTTTGATACAAGGATTTCATATTTCATAAAAATGTTCCTAAAATATTAAAATTCATTTTCATAAAATGCTAACACTGACCCAGATCCAAATATTTCATAGAAAATTTCAAAAAATATTTATTTAAAAGTGTATCTTTACAAAATGCATAAATAAATTCGAAGCTTCCCTGCAGATAAGAGCAAATATTACAACATGAACTCAATTTTGATTTTGATAAAAATATTTCATATTTTTCATGAAATATGTTGTTTTTTTTTTTAAAGTTTATCTTGATAAAATTTGTCAATCCAAATCTACTATTTATACTGGATTTGAAATATAAAAGTAAATGTCACTCACAATTTTTTTTATTAAAATATTTAATAAATATTTTTTTGAAATATGTATTTTATAGTTTATGTCCATCTAAAGCATTTTTCATAGTGGTATGAAAATTTTAAATTAGTATCACAACATGAACTCAAATTTCATTTTAATCAATATATTTAATTAAATTTTCATAAGATAAAATTATGTATTTCAAAGCATATCAGTGGAACCTAAAGTTTGCAAAGTTTTAGCAACTTGTTCGATTCAATTTTGCTTTTGATCACGCTGGGCCAAAACATTCATTTTAAGTAGATAGAAAATGAATCATTTGATCGTTGACAATTTGTTTTTCTAAAGAAAAAAAAGAGTACTACAAAGTATTAAAATAATGTAGAAGCATTCTTCATTTGCTTTACGATTTTAAGAGCGAATATGTCACAAGTACTGTATTTAGAGAAGTAAATCTAATCTTGCATTTCTTATCAACGTGTGCCTACCGGGAAAATGTCACTTAAAAATCCAATTCCATCGTAATGAAATAAAACGGTACATAAGGAAATTTCCTGGCTACCGGTAACTAGTTTATATAGGAAGATAGCAGGAAGAACGTGAGAAATGACAGACTTGAATATGTAAATAAGTCTCGAGTTGTAAGGGATGCCCATTCATTAAGATACACACGTAAGTGCACTGAGAGTCTTCGTTGAGTAAGAGTAAGTTATACCCCCAGTAAAGGAGGTGTTATCTAACCACTAGATGGATACATGTTGTGTTGGTTTGTATGATAGAAAGAAGAACATTCATTTCCTTAATCTTTTAATCTTATCATACATATTAATTCAAAGCCAGATATAGTAGCCAATGTTTTAAGCCAGATGCAGTAGCCAATGTTTAAAGCCAGATATAGTAACCAATGTTAAAGCCTAATGTAGTAGCCAGTGTTTAAAGCCAGATGTAGTAGCCAATGTTTAAAGCCAGATGTAGTAGCCATTGTTTAAAGCCAGATATAGTAGCCATTGTTTAAAGCCAGATATAGTAACTAATGCTAAAGCCTGACGTAGTAGTCAATGTTTAAAGCCAGATGTAGTAGCCAATGTTTTAAACCAGATATAGTAGCCAGTGTTTAAAGCCAGATATTGTAGCCAGTATTTAAAGCCAGATAATGTAGCCAATGTTTAAAGCCAGATGTAGTAGCCAATGTTTAAAGCCTGATGTAGAAGCCAGTGTTTTAAGCCAGATGTAGTAGCCAATGTTTAAAGCCAGATGTAGTACCCATTGTTTAAAGCCAGATATAGTAGCCATTGTTTAAAGCCAGATGTAGTAGCCTATGTTTAAAGCCAGATATAGTAGCCAATGTTTAAATCCAGATATAGTAGCCAGTGTTTAAAGCCAGATATAGTAGCCAATGTTTAAATCCAGATATAGTAGCCATTGTTTAAAGCCAGATATAGTAGCCAATGTTTAAAGCCAGATATAGTAGCCAGTGTTTAAAGTCAGATATAGTAGCCAATGTTTAAATCCAGATATAGTAGCCAGTGTTTAAAGCCAGATATAGTAGCCAATGTTTAAAGCCAGATATAGTAGCCAATGTTTAAAGCCAGATATAGTAGCCAATGTTTAAAGCCAGATATAGTAGCCAGTGTTTAAAGTCAGATATAGTAGCCAATGTTTAAAGCCAGATATAGTAGCCAGTGTTTAAAGCCAAATATAGTAGCCAATGTTATAAGTCAGATATAGTAGCCAGTGTTTAAAGCCAAATATAGTAACCAATGTTCAAGCCTGATGTAGTAGCCAGTTATTAATTGACAACTGAAATGTAGCCAGTTACCAGCATAAATTGTTAGTTATTCAAAACTCGTTTGGCATTTTAAGTCCAGTACAATTGTAATTGACTGTCAGGACCTTGTTGGTAGAAAAATACTGGTTGTATCCGACTTGTTTTTCTCTTACAAAAGGACCTTGCACGATATTAAAAGCCAGTATCAACTACTATCATTATAAATCCTATAGAAATCGAGGCTACGTAGAAGAAAAATCGAATGAATTTCATGATTACAGCATGATAAAAATCTGTAGAAAAAATATATCTCGTCTTTCAGCAATATGAGTTCCATCTGATATAACTATTTACAGACACTTTGGCACAATCTTTCAGCAAGCAACTTCATTTGTATATGCGTATCATCCTATCTTATATGAAATATAATGTCTGATAGAATCACCGTTTTCATTGCCTGTATGGAATCTAGTCAATAGGTTACAACATCACTGGGGCTCTCTGAATTCTGTCTCCTTAGGACGGTTTCTGCAGTCTTGGGTTTGTACCTTATATTAATATTACGAGTAAAACTATCATATTCTGCTATTTATCTTCCAAAAACATAAACGTTTTATTTGTTTCGTCTGTTTTAATTCACATACATGAATATGCACATGCGCATAATCTTAAGTCGTTCATTCACCTTATCTTGTGATTTTCATCAAATAATTTTTATTTGGGATTGGGGGTTGGGGTTGGGGGCTGGGGGTGCAGTACATGCAGTACAAAATGATACATGTCATTTGCGATAAATTCAAAAAACTAATTTTGTTCTGCCATACACTTCTAAAGTATATCAGAATATTGCGCACATGTATGCCGAAGAGCAACAGCTACATTGTATAGGAA
This sequence comes from Magallana nippona, assembly GCA_033439105.1. Lineage (NCBI taxonomy): Eukaryota > Metazoa > Mollusca > Bivalvia > Ostreida > Ostreidae > Magallana > Magallana nippona. The sequence goes on from CM065924.1 coordinate 25,813,028, forward strand.
AGTATTTTACAGATCTATATAATATCCATCTATCTTGCATTAAGAGCCATGGGCTGGTAAAATAAAATCTTGTTGGTCAATGACACCCATAGAATCGTGTCACTGTAGATTCTATGAGCCGTAGTTTATGATTTTATATAATCACTTTGCTGTTTTAACAGAACGTCGGTGGGAAATGTGATGGTGTGTACTTTGGTAATATCTGAGATTCTATAAATCGGTTTAACTGCTGTGCTAAACTCATACATGTATGATTTGTACATGAATGTAAATGTATATGAGTTACTTTAAACCAACGTTTAATCGCGTGCGAGAAATTTTCGCGATGTTTGCGAAAGCTTTTTAGTCACGAATGTTTCTCACACTAACCATTCCTCAATAACTCTTTTATTTGTTTTTCCAGATTAGTGAGATATAGTGACCGCGAAACAATTTTTCTCCAGTTAATCACGAAATAATGTTGCGAATAAAATTTTGGTTTACAGTAACTAGTATATAAAAGCTTTATTTTACAAGTCTGACAAAATAAAAAATTCGTAAAGGTAACTCATATATACATTTACATGTACAAACATATATAAGTCTGATTAACAACTGTCAAAAATCGTTTGCCTCGAAAGATTACTCAAGTGGTTTCAAATTAGAAAAAATGAAAGTGGTCTAAAACGCTCTAATGAAAATGGTCAAAAAAGAGAACGTATCTTGGCGTAATTGGTACTTGTACTTGGTTTGAGAAGTTACAGCGCATGTGCATACTGTCATGTTGTAAATTCTGTATCTACATCCACCTAAAGTGAATCAAAAATTTACAATACGAAATGATACAAACAACTGTTATCAATTAGTTGGTAGTGTGGCATGCAGCATATGTACAGTTGCTAATACATAAATTACTACAGTAACTACTTTCAAAGTTTACATTTGTACATGTACATTAGTTGAACTAACATGAAAATTCTTAAGGTGGTATGGGACACTTCCATATTGTGACGTACTTCCGATCGAAATAAACAATAAAATCAAGCATGATTTGATCAATTTTTTCTTTCCCAAAATTGTTACATAACGTCATAGTGTAATGGGTTGGAGTGTTACCTACGAATCTGTAAGTCATGAGTTCGAATCCTGCTGCGGTTTTTATAGTTTTTACCTTTCCAAAAAATTTTAAAACATATTTTTTGGTCAAATATTGTTAAATTTGAAAATTTTAAAACGGTGAAAGTATTTTGATTATAATAAACTTTTATCCACATTAATATCGACAGGTGTCCCATACCACCTTGAAAATTCATGAAAAGACATTGCTTTGAATTGCAGCAAAATAGAAAAACATAACCCTGGACAATGTTTCACTGCCTAGAACCAAATTCAAATAGAACTATTTATAAATACATGTACGTTTGTTAAATGATTTAAACTTTTAAATAAAAATATGCATTTCTATGTACTTTCAATTCTTTAATTAATGCACAGACTGTTGTAGATTGTTCTGCTTGTTGAGGAACTAGTAAGTTGTAAGAACTTGTGTTCGAACTTTTTGGATATATTTATACAATAAAACATTGTCTTGGTTCAAGATTTGCTGTACAATGGATTCTGTAAGATTAAAACTTTGAAGCCTTTCATGATTTTACTTCCTTTCCTTATCTATCATGAATATTGTATTCAATTCTTGCACAATCAACCCCATTGCGAAGCTACTATCAGTGGATCTTCAATGCTCTTTTTTACGAGAATAGTTGCTGGATGAAAAAAAAAACCCAAATGCATTTCATTAAATGAACTTAGAACACCTAGATATGAATCCAGAATCTGTCAAATCAGTTTAGATCCGCGGATATTGAACGTGTCATACACTTGACTTTGATATACTCTGTAATTCAAGGTGGTTTTTTTTTTCGTGAAGTGCACTTGAATAAGGAATGGCTCTTTTTTTTTTTGTTTGTTGTTCATTTCCATAAACGCCTAGTCCATTGAAGACTTTTAATCACGCGCCAATAAAAATAAAGATGTAACGCGTTAAAACGACGTATGTCCTAGAGAATTGCATGCAATGCCCAAAGCTAACCTTTCTGTACATGTATAAGATATTTTGTTCACCGCATTGCACAAAGCATCTTGTGTATTAAAAATAATTACAGTCGATTTAGCATCCATTATCTTTGCATGATGGTATAGTTTGAGATCGGTGTTGTGTTAAGTTACGGCTTCCCAGCATAATGATTTCCTATGTTTTGCCCACTTGCTGAGTTCATTAATACACGATTTATTTTAAGTTCAGCCTACAACACCGGAGAGGAATGTTGATCTTAATGCAGATTATTTAAGTAGGTCAATGTTATATCAGCGTATTATATACTTCACCTGAAGTGACATATATATTCGTGTATATATACACCTATAGATAACATTCATTCTTTTATTGGTTTGATGCGCTTGATACACAGATCAAATACTTTAATTATTCATAACTTGATTTGAATTAAATGCACCAGTATACTATGCTCAATTTTAACGAAGCTGCATAGATCTTAATAATGGTGATTTTATACGTGATGGATGCTTGATATTAATGGTTTTGTTACGGAATTTACGGGCATTAGTTCACGTAATTATGTATAAACAGTATCGTGTTTATCAGAGAATTCTAATGTGAATTGTGGATCGTAACCTAAAGGTTAAAGTAGATCGCAGATAAACGACCTAAATCCTTCATGATTCATCTCAGATACATTGGTTGCTCTGAATCATCTCAGATACATTGGTTGCTCTGTATCATCTCAGATACATTGGTTGCTCTGTATCATCTCAGATACATTGGTTGCTCTGTATCATTCTTGATACAAATGGAAGCTGGTCATTCCCAGGACAGATAACGTCATCTGAATATATATATATGTGTACGCTACATCATACTATTTTGTATAATTTAATTTGTCATTTATATCTCGCATTTTATATGTATTACCTTGCACCTTATGGAGAAGGCTTAAATACATGTAGGCATTGCCTGCTGCCTAATCCATTCATGTAAATATATGTTTGCATAATAAAAAATGTTCAAATCAGATAATGTTCTTGTGGCTAGTATCTCTGATTTTCTTCAGTATTTACTAATGTTGAAAGAAATATCTTATTTTGAAAAGCATAAAAAAAAATCTGCAGAAATATTTTTGTCGATTCACTGAAGTTTGCTGACAAAGCGTCCAAAATTTAATTTCCCACCGACTTATTCTGATATATATTTATTTATACGTTAACTATCAATGTGAAAGCTAAAGACGTGCTCAGAGTTGAATAGTCTATCAACTGACTAAGTACTTTTAAGTACTCAGTTTGTTATGTTTATGTGAAGTCCATGTATACAAACATATGTAAGAAATAAAATTGATTGCTCTCAGGAGACACTAATCGTTAAATAAAAAAAGTATTACTGCACAGAACTTGGTTAAGTCAATTATAGAAATTTATTTTTTTCGGCGTGAAATTTAATGGCATCGTCACTAAAATATAAATTTATAATATTAAAGGTATATATGCCGTTTGAAATGAAAATTTTAAAAGAAAGAAATGTTTGCGCTTTTCCATTAAGCTACAAAAGTATAAACAAAATTATACAGTTTAATTCAAACGCATCTAAAAGTATTAAATATAAATTCTAATTAATATATTTATTGACCGGGACGGTCATATAAGAAAAGAAGCTTATGTGTATGGTACGATATTCATTGTCTGAATATGATAAAACTTGTATAGCTTTCATTCGAATTCTTAAAATCTATAAATTGTATATGTTTTGAGTCGAGAGGTCCCAGAAGGGATAATTTTGACGTTCTATTTAATAGCTATATAATTATGTTGTCAAGTGAAAATAATGGTCAATTGCAAAAGAGCTCTCAGCGATTGTCATCGACACCGATACACAACCATCCTCATAAAATGCAGATGACAATATCTTATATTTTTTTTGTTAACAGCAAACAAACCTGTTTATATGAATTCAAACAACTGTAAACAAACCTGTCGTATTACCTCATTCTGCATGCTGCTTTTCTGAATTACTATACCCACGACCATGCGCAAATTTAAATCCACGTTAATCGTTTATGAATATGCATAGGAAAAATCGCCGTTATTTATTTTTTAAATTATGGCTAGTACCTCGTTAGTATTTATCAAAAAACTGCAAACTTTTCTATATACTTTTTTTCATAGATCTAGTCATGCTGACAAAATTGGTTCTAGTTTTCAACATCGCAAAAATGCCGTTAAAACGGCATATATACCTTTAGATAATTTTATTTATCAAAATAAGTTATTTATCAATTTGTTACTATCATAAAGGTATTTAAAATCATTCAATCATAGAAACCATAGTATCGAAACAAAAACTTTGAGACTATCGAACCTTGAGACCAAATGTCAAAGATATTGACTTTGTTAAAGTTCCATTCCAGGTTTATCGGATATACACTGTATCATTGGATGACAAGATTCGGTGTCATGAATTTGTTTTTATAATTATTTTGTTGGTTGGAAATGCACTTTTCAATATTTTGTCTCTTTAATTTGTTTAAAGCACCGTTGGATATTTGAATATCCAACTGATAGGCAGTTGGATATTTGAATATCCAACGTAAGACAGTTGGATATTGATATATCCAACACTTGCTGATTGAATGGTTAACATATACATGGTCTAATCATACTGAGTAATATCATTGAAGTTTTTAAACTGTTATAGATCGCTTCTCCCGGTTGTAGAACTTTGATAACCTTATCTGGTGAAACCTTTTCTTTATTTACCATAGACTGTCACGTCTCTCTGACGTGTTGAACTATTTAAACAAAGAGCATGTTCTGGTATTTTAATATGAGTTTGCGCTAAATCACAGGGAATGTAGGGGGGGGGGGGGTTGAGATGTTGTGGTAAAAATGATAACAAAAAAGCTCACAGGGATATAGAGGATGCGTGTTAATGCGCTCTGATTAATGTTACAGTACATAATTATATATACGCCAGTGTATGCTTCACAGCTTTTCGAAATCACATCAAAGTTTAGATTTTTTTTTGAAAACTAATAGATGTGTTGGCAATGAGAATTTACGTGATTCGTTATGCTCATTAAAACCAAGTCAAATCAACTCTGCTGAAAAAATGCACATCGCTTACATGATTTCAAGATTATTTTCTCTCTCTCCGTCTCTGTCTCCTCTTTCTTTATCTCTCTTTCTCTCTCTTCTTTTTTTTTCTCTCTCTCTCTCTCTGTCTCTCTCTCTGTCTCTCTCTCTCTCTGTCTCTGTCTCTCTCTCTCTCTGTCTCTGTCTCTCTCTGTCTCTCTCTCTCTCTGGATTAACATTTTGTATATTATTTTGTTCCGGAATCTGGCCGATGAACATTATAAAGCCTTTAGCAAATCAGGTAATATTTGAAATCAATGGCCACACTCGAGCTCCATTATCCTGCTCGTTCTAGCAGCCCTATATTGTAGTACATGGGTCGCTGACCCTATATCTTTATAGCCTTTTCTGCAAAGAAGATGCCCACATTTTCTACAAAGGTTTGGTTCTGAAAGTTTTTCGCACATTTGAAAGCAATAACTAAATCACGTCGATTCAGTAATTTAAAAGCTTTAGGGATGTTATATAACTGTAATATTTTGCAAAAATTTTGCAATTAACTTGAAACTGGGTGATCTTTCATTTGAAAAATCCTCACAACAGAAATAAATTTACATTACATCCTCATCAAATTAACAACATTTTGGTTATCATGAAAATGAACTGAACTAAGAAAATGTCAATTGATTAATCAATTTAGTTATTGAGATAAACCCAGGATGTATATTAAGTGAAAAATGTTAACAAATTCATAATAATTCCAAAGAAGTTCTCGTAAGTACTTGTATATAAGTGAACAAGAGAAAGTAAAAAGATAAGTGCGACCGAATAATAATTCAATGTGCCTTGCTCACAAGAGGACAAAATATAGGAAGTAAGTTCTTAATCTGGTGGACATAAAATACTTCAAAGTACTTGATTGTACGAGATACGGTTTCATATTCTGCCAAAAAAAAATAATTGTGTACGTATCTCTGTCGCATTTAAACAAAAACCAAAAAACAACCCCATAAAACCGAAGAATGTTCCCTCACTAAGTTCACGGTTTGTTAAAAAAAAATATAAGGATAAAAAAAACCTACCTTCACACTGGTAGTGGCCCAAGTAGTTGAATTGTTTTCCCAGATATGATATGCCATTTTTCTAACAAATTAATTATTCCTTTGTTATAGAGAAAGCAGTAATACGTTTTTGGCTCTTCACAGCTGTGCTACTCCCCAAGCAAAAACATCATGTCTTCAAAAGTTATAAACAATCGCCGTATTAAATTGCTGTTTCGGTAAAACGATAGAATAATGAATGAAATTTCAAGCCTGGCATTGGAAGGTTAATTTCAAAAGATCTGCAAAAGTTCTTAGGCTCCCTCTTTTCAATGTCACGTGACACCCGAACGCAAAACAATTGGCTGGCGGCGTTAAGTGTCTCTATCACGGGAGCATTTTGACTGTCGGAAGCTCCATTTGATACACAGGTAGGATACATTAACGGTAAACTGCTTAAATAACTGTTAATCGTCAAAGATAGCGTGTGGTGATGGGTGAATGGTTTCCATCAGGATACGCGTTGAGGTACACGGTATTAATAATAAATGCTTTCGATTTGATGCCAGCTTGTTGATTATTTGTTTTCCGTGGCTCGCACCTGTTGGTGAGAATCTCCACCGAAATATTTCAATACTCGCTTCATCACTCGTAGGTCCAATGGAAAAAAAACAAGACTGGTTTATGAGATAATCTACTCAAGTTTATCAAATTAGAACGACTTTAAAGAATTCTAAAATTTCTGCTGAAGATGCGATACGAACAGATTGATGCTCGGCAGACTTCAATATGATATCTGTTATTTGCGTTCCAGACAAGACAATTATTACGATGCAAATATCGATATTAAATATATCTCTCAATTTACATAGAAGAAATCTTTAGAGCTAGCTTAGGACGATCGACGTCTCGTTTTAGGACCGAGGTATACTAATTTAATATCCATAGCGGCTAATATGCAACAAATACCTTATGAATTAAGTACAGGGTCTGCACGCGCATCTATTACTCCATTGATTAGTATGTGAGGCACATAGGCGTCAAATCTAAATTACCTACTTATTGTACATGACTGTTTTCACAAACGTACTACGCTTCTACAAAGTACTGATTCAGAAGTACCTAAAAATATCTAGTAGTATCTGAAATATTTGTCAACAACAAAGGTATTAGTTTATCAATGTGTTTCTCTCAAATTCTTTGTAGTTTTACAAATTTAAATGGATTTGGTCGAAATTTTCAATGACGGTATTTTTTTAGTTTTACATTGATTATGGATTTGTATTTGTTATCAATGACAGATCGAAATACATGTACAATGATATAAGTCGGTCAACCTTTTAGCAGTCCTCCAGCAGTCCCTGACCATTTGACCTTTAGATAATTGACCTTTTGATTAATTGGCTTATCGCTGGCCAATTTGCATTTGAAAATTATATTTTTAGAGTTTTCAGAGAAAAAGATAGATAGATAGATAGATAGATAGATAGATAGATAGATAGATAGATAGATAGATAGAGACAGAGACAGACAGACAGACAGAGACAGAGACAGGAGAGAGACAGACAGACAGACAGACAGACAGACAGACAGACAGAGAGAGAGAGAGAGCTTTATCTTATCTTATCGAACCATATCTACTGGGATTTTTTGTTGTTTTTAACTTGGATGCTATCTTTGCAATAAATGTAAATTTTTGAAATTCTCTACAATAAATGTCTACATTGTGAATAACATTTTTTTCCAGCAATGTGATATCTTTCGCTGAGTTGTTGAGGGTTTCTACGGGAAGGATGCAACAAACAAGATATCAATGAATCGAGCAGCTGGTACTCTTTGATAAAGAAAAATGGAAATTAATCGATGCATGGAATATTTCGATGCATGAAATTCTGACACTGAAAAACAATTAAAAAAAATGGTTAAATTGCATTAAAAAAATTTGAAGGGGGCGCTTAAAATGGCTGTATTTATAATTTCAAACATAATTCTATCAATCCTTTGTCGGTGGCAATATTGATTATCCGTCTTAAGATTCAATTCAATTCGACTCTTTATTTACTTAAGACCAGTTCACTGGTATACATACCACTGTAATTATGAGGTTCAAAATAAGTATAATTTATACCAATGAACATAAAAACAGACAAGGATCACAATTACATAAAGATAAAAAAAAAAGATTGAGTACATTGTAGTACAATACAATAAGTTGTGTAGGGGTCTTATTTTCAGGAAGAGCAGACTTTGAGTATTTTCTTTATAAATTTTGACAATGTTTTTAGTTTTTCTACATTATAAGTATTCATCAGCTCGTTGAGTTTTATAATTATATTTGGATTTTCATATTATCTCTTGGAGAAAAACATTTTTCTGTCGTTTGCAAAATGTGTACATTATTATAAATAGTGGTTTCGCGTCGGTTGACAATGGTTTTCTCGGGGTGTCAATTTCAATTGTTACCCTCCCAAACAGGCACTATTTATTTTTTATACCGAATGTCGTAATTTTAAAGAAAACTTAACTGACTTCTTTGGGAATGATGTGAATTCTACGGCGAACCGTACGCGCATAATTTACGCACATGTAACAATCCGTTGCCAAGTGTGTTGCTAACGCCGAGGGTAATAGAACGGATTGTAAACAGCGTCTAAGCCAATCAGATTTCAGTATTTAACATGAAAGTATAATAATCTAAAATATAATGTTACATATGTGTCTTAATCAATTAATTTGTTAATTGATAATTGTTTGTTTCATTACTTAACTTCAGTATAATATAGTGTTTTTAACTTTTGATACTTGCCCTGAGTTTATACATTGTAGTTGGGTTGTGTTTGGTTATTTTAATTCTATTTTTGGATCAAAACCTGTTTGGGCAGTATTAGTCAGGTGACTCTTTTGGAGGGAAGTTTATCATGTTCTGGGTAGTGTTATTATTTTATAAGACTTTGAAGAAGAAAGGAGGATTTATTTATTGATAGTATCAGACAGTGGTCATATAGTGGAAATTGGCTGTTCATAAATAGAAGAGGGTGTGGTCATCGCCATTCGCCAAGTGTCCCTGTCCTTGTCCCATCCCTGTCCTGTAAGGATCTAGGAGGCAGACTTCAGGATTCATAGCATTAAATATATAAGAACCGTATAAGCAGCGTTGTCTTTCATAAACAACAAGTGCTACAATAATGTAAATCATCCCAATGTTATTACATTCAAACAATCTACATCTTCAAGATCGACACACGATTTTCTACTGAATATGAATGGAAAATAATCTTCCTTTGTATGCCTTGCACACACCAGGAACACTATACACATCACGGTGACAGTGACCATCTCAAAGGCGACCGGGAGAGAGTTTATGGTCAAAATCTGGATCACCTTTAGGTTCATCTACATGTATTTAGAAGGACTGCATGCAAGAGTTTGTATCATGAGTAAAGGCCAGAGGATGCCGTACACCAGTCTCTAGATCTCAATATGTGTTGAATATGTGATGTCCTTCTGTATAATTTATATGTAAAGCGTTATTTGATTGGATCAGCGAATTCCACTTTTTTCCTACATCACATGGATCTCATGTATTGATTTAGCATTACACGTTCTGTACAAGTTGTTGTTATTAAGGGACATAATTCTTCTGAATTTTTTACCTATTGATAGAAAATTGAATTACAAGCATACATTTTATGGCAACAAAATTAACACTAGTCTTGATGATAACTGGGTTGAAACAAATTTCGCCTGATTTGTATTTACGCCTCACTTGTATCAAGGAGGCTGGATGGTCAACAAATTATTCATCAGATCTAACTAAAATTTTCAGATATAATGATTTGTTTAGCTATAAATTATCATTTAGTAAAGAAAAATCCCATATATTTTAACTTTTAAATTTGAGCATTTTCCAATATTTTTATATAGGGCTCTTTTTTTAAGGAGATAAATACAGTCTAATAATGGCCACGACTATCGAGCCCTCTTAACAGTTCACTGTATAACTCTCCCTATCTTATACATATAATTCTATAAAATCGATATAGCTATCAAATTTATTCATTCATTATTTGACGCACGTACATATGGAAACCAAACGATCATTTTGCTGCGGCCATTTTTTTCTTGTGCGCCGTAAATTGCAACTTCATAACACTTTCTATGAACATATTTTGCATCACTGACCAGGATGTAGAAGATCAATTAAGAAATATAAATCCGTCTAAGCCTCCAGGACCTGATGATATTTCTCCACAGATACTTAAGAATATTATACCTTCCATTATTAGACCCCTTACAAAATTGTTCAATGCATCATTAACTAGTAAACAACTCCCTCATGTGTGGAAGGTTTCTAATATCACACCAGTTTATAAAAACAAAGGTAACCCTGAAGAGCCAGGAAACTATAGACCAATTGCTTTAACTAGTATTTTATGCAAAATTATGGAAAAAATTATTTTCAAATATCTCTACAACTATATGTTAGAGCATAATCTTTTATCTAAAAACCAATCGGGTTTCCAACCTAGAGATTCTACTGTGAATCAACTTTTAGAAATATATAATACTATTATTAGCAATCTAGACCAAGGAAAAGATGTTAGATTTATTTTTTGTGATATCTCAAAAGCATTTGATAAGGTCTGGCATAAGGGACTATTATATAAGCTAAAACAAAATGGCATCTATGGGAACATATTAGATTGGATTGAAAATTATCTTACTGACCGCGAACAAAAAGTATTGTTAGAAGGATATTCCTCTACTAAACAAAGTATAAATGCTGGTGTTCCCCAGGGCTCAGTACTTGGTCCATTCCTTTTTTTGGTATATATTAATGATATCACTTTCAATCTAGAAAACCAAATTCGATTATTTGCAGATGATACTTCTCTTTTTGTAATAGTAGACACTGATACAATAGGACCTGCTATATCTTTAACAAATGATCTCGAAAAAATTAAAAAATGGTCTACTCAATGGCTGGTGGAGTTTAACCCTAACAAAACTGTAAATGTTAACTTCACTCGATCAGATAAATCACACCCAGATATCTCCTTTGGTCATATAATAAATTATATAGATTGTAAGCAAAATCACTGTCATCTCGGACTAATTCTCCAATCAAATGCTTGTTGGTCTGAACACATTACAAACATTTTTGATAAAGCATGTCATCGTTTAAATATTCTTCGTACTCTTAAATATAAATTAAACAGGGAGTCTCTAATTAAAATTTACATTTCCTTTATTCGACCTATTTTAGAATATGGTGATGTAGTATGGGATAATTGTACACAGGAACAGAGCAATCTATTAGAAAGTGTACAAATAGAGGCTGGGCGCATCATTACAGGACTAAGGCGCACCTCCTCAAGACAAAACTTATATAAAGAATTAGGATGGGAAACGTTAAGTGATAGAAGAAAAAAACACAAAGTTACACTTATGTATAAAATACTTAATAATTATACACCCAAATATTTGCATGATATGGTTGAACAGTGTCTCCCAGTCTCACATAATTATTCATTACGCAATAATAACTTGTTTCACATACCAATTACCAGAACTGTTGCATATTATAATAGTTTTTTACCGTCAACAGTTAAATTATGGAACACTTTGCCAAACAATTTAAAATCTGCAACAAGTATAGCCAAATTTAAGCAAGGCTTGCAAAACAATAATCTTGTAGACAAAACAAAATCTAAATTATACAATCATGGACAAAGAAATTTAAATATACTCCATTGCCAGTTAAGAAATTTTTCAAGTAACCTTAATGCAGATTTGTATAATCATAATTTAGTTGAATCATCAAAATGTTTAAAATGTGGGTACTCCTATGAAGATTCATTTCATTTTTTCTTTCATTGTCAATGTTATGAACCTCAAAGAAACTCTCTGTTTAGATACATGAGTGATCATGACATACCAAAAGATATTAATATTGTACTACATGGTTATGATTGTCTATCTCTCTCAGAAAATATGTCATTTTTTGACCAAGTTCATAAATTTATTAAAAACAGTAAAAGATTTTAGAATGTAAATTAACAATGAGTAACACTGTGCTAATGTACTTTACGTATACCGGTAATAATTATTGAGCCTATTTTAATATAACCACTATATATGTATATATATATATATATATATATATTTCTTTTTTCTCTTTTGTTTTTTCTTTCTATCATTATCTAGTTATTTTACTAAATCCTTTATTACTATATTCTTTATAAGTTAGTAAAATGTCTATGTAAAACTTGGAAAAGTATACACATTTAGAATTATAAATATTTATACCTTGACCTATTATGGAGAGAACTCATATAGGCTATTTTGCCTGCTGTTTAATCCATATTCACTTTATACTTATATGTATATTTTGAATAAAATATTTCTTAAACTAACTTCATAACACCTATACGGAACTGTAGCTCCCAGGTCGTCCATCCGAATTTTTTCAGACCGGGAGCTATAGACCTCATCTTACAACAGAGATGTGTACTCGATGGTTTTAGAAGTAGCCATACGTGTAAAATCATCAATGGATAAACCACTCACTGATTTATAATAAAAAAACGGCCTTTTATATGGCTTGCCTGAATAAATGTGACAATCATTACACGAATAATTAACAGTACGTTTTAATGAAACGTGTAATACTGAACACCGAATCAATCGCAACCTCTCGGGCCTTGGAAAACAAGGTGGAATAAGGTGGAAAACAACCTTAATTTTATTACGTAGCCGGCTAAATGACTCAATGTCATTAAATTCTATTATATATTGCCCCATATTACACCACAACATAGACATGCGACTCCGGCTATTTAGTAATAATTTAATTCTGGTTGTAACACGTCATTTGATTGGATAGAATAATTTAGTTAAATTTGTATAACCTAGTTTGCACGTCACAATGCACCAACGTCAAAAACGTACTAATCCGCTTGACGTTACGTTTGAATTCTGAACAGATTAATATCATTTTTAAAAGTAAAACGCACTCAATTTGTACAGTAAATTACAGAAAATTAAATTATTCTTAATAAAATTGTAACGTCAGGGGATTTTAATAATCAATAAATTCCAGGTGGATTCCGAGCTTTACCAAAAAGGCCTGATCGAGAAGTTGCGATTGAGGTACACTGGATAGTATCGTCACTTCAAACTGTGAAATGGGGTTATACTTACCATGCCACTTGTTCATATTTTTCCATGAATTTCAATTGGTGTCGAGGTTTTTGACCGATTGTTCCAACATCGTCACAAAAAACGCAGGAATAATTTACGTCTTACTCAAACGTCACAAACAATACAGGGACCAAATATTCAACTCGAAAACAAATGAAGCCATGCCTTCAAATTTGGTTCTCAACTAGATTTGTCATTGCTCTTAGGGACAGCTTGAAAGACAATTCCGGTCCGCATTAGGCCTTAATGACGGTGTCCGCAGACTGCATCCTTTATCGTCATCAATCAGCACTGATGCTTATTGAAGGAGAATGCATGGATTTCTTTCTCTCCAGGCGAGAAAATTATGGCGAATTTCAAAATAATTAATACGTCCATCAATGCTTTTCCGGATCGAATAAGCTCCGGCCCTTTTTTATATAGAAAATCGACTACTCAGTTAAACGGTTCCAAATTCTTCAGTGAAAGAATTGTTTCTTAATGTATATGCATAAAGAAGACACTAGCCTTTTTTCTCCATGAATATAGATGATGTAATATATGAGTCAAAATATGTTTTCTTTCCAAAGCATGACTGCACCTTTTCTCGCAATAGCAATGTCAGTTATGCATACATATATCAAGTACGTTGTATATGAGCAATTCATTTTTTTTCTAATCAAAGGAGGGCTTAACATTTTAATGCACAGTGATTTAATTTATGCATATATTAATTACATTGTATAAACGCTACCAATTTCTCCAGTATTGATACAAGAAGATATTATAATTATGGTGTATCAGTCGCGTAACTAAGGTATTAGAAACCTCCATGATTGATAATTCGACTGATACGAAACGATATCTACTAAATGTACCCTGACATGAAACATTAACACAACAAAATAGGCAGCAATAATTTAATTCTGATTGTAACGCGCCTTCTGATTGCCGAAAAAAATTATCTTATATCGTATAAAGAATGCCATACGTCATAGTAAGACTAACTTAAAAAACGTATCAATCCGCCTGACGTTACGATTGAATTTTGTACAATTTGATGTCATTTTTAAGGTCAAATGACTGTTTTTATCTACAATTAATAGCAAACAATTAAATTATAAGCAATTAATTCAATATTTATTTATTTTATACGATATAAAATGGTTTGGAACAGTTTATGCTTTTCTATAAACCGCGAAGCGGTTTATAAAGCGTAAACTGCCCAAACCATTTTATATCGTATAAAACAAATAAATATTGAATTCATTCCCTAAATGAATTAACAATAAGCAAATATCTCCCTGTACATTGCTTATAATGTAATGACCGCGATGTATTAGTTATTACAATGTAGTAGGAACAATTTGCATAATCACACATGTAATTGCAATGTTTTAGGGGCAATGTTTCAATACATGTGATTGCAATGTAATGGGGACAATGTGTCACTACATCTAATTGCAACGTAATGGAGACAATGTGTCACTACATGTAATTGCAATGTAATGGGGACAATGTTTTACTACATTTAATTGCAATGTAATGGGGACAATGTGTCACTACATCTAATTGCGACGTAATGGAGACAATGTGTCACTACATGTAATTGCAATGTAATGGGGACAATGTTTCACTACATGTGATTGCAATGTAATGGGAACAATGTGTCACTACATATAATTGCAATGTAATGGAGACAATGTGTCACTACATGTAATTGCAACGTAATGGAGACAATGTGTCACTACA
The DNA here is from genome assembly GCA_033439105.1 of Magallana nippona. Taxonomy (NCBI): domain Eukaryota; kingdom Metazoa; phylum Mollusca; class Bivalvia; order Ostreida; family Ostreidae; genus Magallana; species Magallana nippona. The sequence goes on from CM065924.1 coordinate 25,828,123, forward strand.
TGTAATTGCAATGTAATGGGGACAATGTTTCACTACATGTAATTGCAATGTAATGGGGACAATATGTCACTACATATAATTGCAATGTAATGGGGACATTGTGTCATTACATGTAATTGCCACGTAATGGAGACTTTGTGTCACTACATGTAATTGCAACGTAATGGAGACAATGTGTCACTACATGTAATTGCAATGTAATGGGGACCTTGTTTCACTACATGTAATTGCAATGTAATGGGACAATGTATCAATACATGTAATTGCAATGTGATGGGGACAGTGTGTCACTACATGCAAATAAATTGTAATGGGGACAATGTATCACTAAATGTTTTGAAGTCAAGTTTAAACGAACAACATGCAACAAATTAAAAGAACGGAATGCCCCCCACCCCCTGACGGAACTCTTGCTCCAAGAGCTATCAGGATATCTTAATTTTGATAGAAAGCTTTATTTTCATCTAGATGTTAAATGTGTTATTCATACCTGTTATGCACAAAAACTTAATCTTTTTCTCGTTATATTTCATGTAACTTGTACTATATGTACTATTAATATGTATGTACTTTGTATCATCATAAATGCTTACATGTACATGCGCAGATCCAGAACATTTTTCCGGGGGTGGGGGGTGTGAAGGATAATTGTGTTTGCCAGAGGGGATCCGAGGCATATTTGCGATAATTTTATTATGTATATTTATTAAATTTTCATTTTCCAGGGAGGGGGGATCTGCCACCCCCCCCCCCCCCGCCCCGCCCCCCCCCCCCCCTTGATCCGTGCATGGCTTAAACGTATCTCTGCGCTCCGTGAGTTTTATACACCGCCGACATCTTGTGCGTGAAATATATATGTACATTAATCTTTAGATACAAATAGGTCAAAGATAGGTCAATAGTGATAACTAGAACTCTATGATTTAAGTTGCGATCAATATTTTTTTGAGCACGTGGAATGTGAACAGTGCTTTTTTCAACGAACCGTTTGTTTTATCACACGATTTGAGAGAGAGAAAACAGATAATTTTGGCAACTGTTTTGTAATCTCGCAGATATATCAGAATCTTTTTTCTTTCATTTTTTGAAAAATCATATCAAAGCCTTACATAGTTTTGCAATGTATTAGAAAGATCACCGATTTAAAGTGTCCCAGCTTGTCCTTGGTTTATGCATAAACAAATTGAATATAAAGAACTGCTACAGTTTTCAAATGAAAAAAGTGAAATTTCGAATTCTTGAGGGAGTTGCTTTCTGTTGGATTTGTTGTCTGACCAATGTCCGACCATTGCTGCTTCAGGATTTGTTAAAATTTATATGAAGGAGAAGTTTCTGGAAGTTTCATATAATTTTACCCGCTATTTTATCCAATGCATTGCTCTTTGAAACTGTTGAACCAAATTTTTTTTTTTCATTTTCGTATACAATGTGCCCGATCTTTTTTTTTTTTTTTTTTTTTTTTTAAAAATCCAATTGAATGGCCGGATATTTAGATGACGGATGAAAAATCTAAACTGAATTGGATGATATACATGTACGGGGCCTTTATTCTTTATGTTGCAGCTGAGTGGAAAATGATAACAATGATTTTTTTTTAAACCAGTGAGTGGGTATTTGGGACGTCTCTAAATTTGTTCTTTAGATCAAATTTCACAATTTTTAGTATAACTGTCCAAAATGAGAATTTCACCCCCCCCCCCCCTCAATTTAATTTCCCTGTTTAATGCATACATTTTATGTAGGAGTATGAAAATTGTACATGTATTGTACTGGTGTTATACTTTCATGTAAATTATATTGATGCTTTATGATATTTCAGGGCTTATATGAATATGAATATAGTGAAGTCACTGTGTCACAATTAAATTTATCATAACGAACTATAGGCATCTTTGTTATCGTTATATGAAACAAAGACTGTAACATATACATCATTTATTCATATAGACATGCTTATTTATTTGCATAGTTTAAACCAAAGTTGTCAGATCCAAATACGTATCTGATCGATGGTTAACTCGCCCTACACTTTCCGCGATGATGTAAAATTAGTCAAACCGCGTTCCTGAGCAACCCATTTTATAAAAAAATATTTCCATTAAAACTAAACTCGCATCAAATTGTTCCATTTTATGTATTAACTTTTTTTTATTAACCAAAGAGTCCCATCCAAGGTATGACTATCTTCCCGCAATGCATGATGAACCCGTCCTACACTTTTCGCCATGACGTTTATTCGTTAAACCGCGTTCTTGGTTAACCCTTCTGGAAAGTTCTATTCAATTCTCTCCCGAGAGGTCGCGCTTCGCTAGCTTCTATCTATCATAACTAAAATCGCGCAATCAAGAAACGAATTGCCTTTTTTCATTTATTCAACATTTGTAAAATGTTAACTTCTATGTATAATCCAAGTAAGTTCCTTATAAATTTATTCATTGTTTACGTAATCATTCAATATTATTTCATTGCAACCATACATGTATATTTTGATGCTAACTCCCACTGACTTAACTCCGCCAAAGCGTGTCCACCACCTTACTCTAGATCTCATTTTTGCTATTTCGGGCTTGTTTATCGAAAATGAAAATAGGTTTTTAATTAATTTCACAACAATTACTTATCAGTTAAAATTCAATTATAGCTTACGGACATCCACTCACACGTGCTGAAATACGAAGGTGCAAGCAGTTACTCTGATGCAGGCATTTTAGTTTATTGGCAAAAAGTCTTAATTTATAAGTATAGAAATATGAAACGTAGAAATCAAATATTCAAGAAACCAAGTAACTGCTAATAAACCTAACTGTTGAATACATAAACTGATGGAATGGATTGTTTGTCACACACACAAAAAAATGGTATTATTTAGGACTCCGTAATTTCTATTGAATTTTTTTTTTATTTCATTTCTTTTTAATAAAGATATTTTGTTTTTTGATATAAGGACAGTCACAACTCACTATTAATCTTTTTTTAAAACGCCACTGACCTACATTGTATATTAATATTTTTACTTAAGACTGCCTAAGAGACACAGTCGCAAATTAAAATAGACGTGCGGGCGGCAGGGCGAGTGTAATTTAAGTCTGAATGAATGACGGGTTTATGTTCCTCTCGTGTCGAATCGTGCACATTTTATTGCCCTGCTTCCTTTAGCAATATTCAATTTTATAATCGATGTTGCACCTATTATTTCAATTCTTGGGGGTAATTATACAAATCGTACAGCTTTTTAATAACACGGGTGACGCCCTGGTCGGGTATACTAGGTGTGAACAACATATAAATACATGTATACTGGTCCAGTATTGACAGGAATCAGATGGATTTATCGCAATCTCTCGTAAGAGACGAATAGCTTAGCATTATACGTGTATCATTAAGTTCTAAATGACGTGGTTATGCCCTATCAAAACAGAATCCAAAAGTTTGATATCATTTAGTTGGCAACGACAATTGAAGTTGTTTTTCTCATTACTCACCTTAAAAGGGGATGTTATTTGGTAGGATTGAAAGTAATTGCGAAAATCGAAAATAAGAGAGAGAGAGAGAGAGAGAGAGAGAGAGAGAGAGAGAGAGAGAGACTATTACTATAGTATTTTTTGTTCACTTTTAAAAGGCTGTGCTGACCGATCTTAGCTGCAATGGTTTTTTTTTCAGCAAAAGCTCTTTGTGAGCAAGATTTATTTGATTGGAAAGAATTACTAAGTGTCTTCTTCTTTTGCACTTTTACCTCAGACTCACGCAGAGATCGAACTGATTAAAGTTAAAATACAGAAATAGAACTCGATAAGTAAAACATAAAGAGTTTCCATAGCGATGTAAATCATATTGCATTCTTGAATTTATGTGTAAATTTAAATCTGTAAAATTTATAATCTTTGCAAGTTTTCGAGGTCAGTATTTCTATGTGGAATTCGGTTTTGAAATAAATGTAGTTTTGACAACATTTGAATCGACGTTAGGTAAATTTAACCAGTTAAGTTGGGCAATTTTGCATTTTTATTTTTTGGCAAGAAAATTGGTTATTATATCAAGTAAGTAGTTAGTACGTTTTGTGCAGATATTTTTAACTACTTTTGATACCTGCAGTATTTGTACATTACTGTCAAGTCAAGGTTATTGATAAATATTCGACCTCTTGTACGGAATTATATGCTATCGGTCATGTGGTGTCAAAGATGTAACACACATGATCCGCTCAGTAAAGTAATGAGAACTGCTTACTTAATAGATAAATTTGTTTTTGATACCAATTTAATGGGGGTTGATTTGGGTAAATCTACTTCAAATGATTTAGGAGCAAATTGAATGGAATTTTCGTCCGATTCAAGAAAAAGGCATTCAAACATCTTATCTTAGATTTATCACTTTACAAACGCCAAAAAGGCAATGCTTCTCTCGTAAATAAAATTAGAAAAAAACAAGAGGCAAAGGGGCCACACTCACCTGAGCAATAATAGCCAACAAGAGCTTTGAACCGTCTTTAGAGTATCAAATACAAAATATGTAGACGTCTTAGTAAATAATATATCTTGTTTTTTCTCCAATATATACATGTACTTAAGTTAACATTTAGCTCCATTTTAGTCTGGTTCGTTTAAGTAGAAAAAAAAACTTTTAACGGCAAATAAATTCATTTAGTCCAGCATGATTTTTATCATGATCAAAGTGTGCTGAGTCCTAAAAAATTGCTGGACTTCATAAAAATGACGTTCAGTAGGTCAAAACGGTGATTCAAAATAGCAGACAATCTAAACTTCATAATTTTCTCGTAAAGTCTTTTCATTACTGATAAACAATAATGAATTGATCCAGCATAGTAGTTTATCATACATCAAGTATGCTGAGTGTGAAAAAAAATCCGTCAATTAGGTCAAAATGGCGATTCAAAAAGGCTAGCAGCCAGTTTTCGTAAATTTTTCCTAAATTTAAGTTTTTTAAATGGGGAAAACGCATGAGAAAAACAATATTAATTCAGTTCAGCAAAGTTTTCTTGCATGATTAAGGAGTGCTTAGTCTGAAAAAAAAAATGCTGAATATGAAGAAAAAGGCGCTAATTAGGTAAAACCAAATCTTATTATTCTCTTTTGAAGTCTGAAAAGTTGCGCAAACAAACGATCATAAAGGGTCCTAAACGGGAAGAGTGTTTGAGTATCACAATATCAATACTAAAATGTGACTGACAATCAAATTTGAACACTTTTACCATTTGAAAAAAGTGCTATAATTTTTCTCTGTTTTTCCTTATTAAGCTACAGTATATATATAATTTATACAACTTTTTTTCGAATGATAAGTTTGTGTTTTAAATTTGCAAATGTCTATACACCGCAAGTTTGCACTTTAACATTCACACATAAATGTTCTACAGCATGTAGAGTAGTTTCAAGGTATTCAATCTAAGACAGCTTAAGGTATAAGATAGTAGGTCATTAATTACAGCAGCAAACAACCATCACTTAAATTTTTCATCCCATCTTGGCCGGGCATGGCAATATGGGCATGCTTATATATATGCCTGTCTCCCTATCATTACCTTGTTGAGTGTTTGTTTCATAGGCAATGTAAGGCATATACTGAGTTGGGGCATATTCTCGGGCTCTTTGATTTTATGAACAAAGCAGACTGAACAACGTGTCTTGGTTATACATATAACTGAAAAACTTCTCGATTCTTTGACTTTCTGGTCAGTTAATTCCCCTTCTCAGGGTTGTTTCTGTACACTTAATATGTCAATTTCCTCGATATGCTGTAGAAACTAAAAGTTGTGTCACACCATATCAGTGAATGAAATGAACCAAATGTTAATTCGAAGTTCTAGAAAAAGGGAACATTTTCTCTACAACAACATTGACAGGGATGTTTATCGGCTTCATAGAGGTTCAAACATCCATCAGCAAGCTTAGTTGTGAGGATATGTTGCTGATTGACACTGGCATGGTCTAGCATACAAAAAAACTCAACTCTTCCTCTAAATAAGGACACACATTGCTTTTTACATATTCATATACTTTCCACAACACATTTGGGCCAAACACATGATGACAATTTTGCGAGAGGTTTTTTCCTCCTAAACAAAGGTATAGACAGCTGGATTCCTTATACAAAGTATAAATTGTCCCTAATAATGTTAAAAAGAGTAAAATTCTTAGGGTTGCCCTAACTTATAACTATATATAAAACTGGGCGATATGCTGATTTCGGGAACATTTTGAATCACGGGCTTTTCCAGTGCATTTGATGATATATTACTAAGATTTATTTGCCATAAAAGCATTTAAAGAGACAGTCAGACACTAGAATACCGGTAGGTAGTCGTAATGTCTTACACTGTTCCCAAGCATTCGATTGTTATAATATAAGCTTACGATACCGATGTCTTTAAAGCCTAAAAACACTAATTTTGTAGTGCAGAAATATTTCTCCTCTCTAAAACTTTGTAAGCATTTGTCGCATTTCAAGAACTGGTATGGTGTGCCACATCTTCTTAACTATTTTAAAGGCAGATCGAAGAACTCGTTCCATAAAGTGTAATAAAAAAGAAAAAAGGTTTAGGAACAAGAAGGATAATTAAGATATACGCCTAAATAAGACAAAACGAAGAAAATTAACATTATTTTAGTACGTAGTGGAACTGTTTCAATTGTTGGTGTTTTTTTAATTATTCGTGAAAGTGTTCCAATCTAATTGGTCAGGTGCATATTTGTACAATATAATACGTACACATTTTAGCCCTCTAAACAGCGTTAAAAGAAAAAAACATATGAGATCTGGCTGTTGGCCATATTGAAACGCCATTTTGACCTAAATAATGCCATTTTTGTAAAAGCAAGCATATCTCTTCAAACTCAGTATGCCCTAATTATGTATAAAAACTTTGTTGGAAAACGGACCATAATTTTTTGTTTCATGCTTTATTCCTAGTTAAAAAAAACTAAAATAGAAAGTGATGAAATCTGACTGTCGGACACCTTAAAACGCAATTTTGACCCGTTTAACGCTTTCGTCAGAGCCATTACAATTCTTCAGACTTAGCATGCCTTAATCATAGTACTAAAATTTGCTAGCCCAAATTAAAACTGTTAGTCTCATGCTTTTCCCAATTTTAAAAAAAACTTTAAGGAAAATATATGAAATTTAACTGTCTCCGCCATAAAAAGCACCGTTTTAGTGGAGACTAGCATAATCATTCAGACTTAGCATACCTTATTTATGATTTAAAAAAATTTCTGAACAGAATTATAATCATTTCTCGCTTTTTTAAATTAAAAAAAAAATGGATGTCCACCGTTACGAATCGCCAATTTTTAGATACATAACGCCATTTTCCAAAGACTATTTGTTCATTGGCTATTTGTTCATTTAACATTCAATATGATACTAATGAACTCGTTATACAGTTTGTCTAATTTAGTTTTTAGTTTAATTGAAAAAAAAAAGAATTGCAATTTCTGCTAAGTGCTTAGTTAATATCTTTTCTATTGTTTCGTGTCCTGATCCATAATCAAGCATGGGTCATAGGATGATAGAAAAACATTATCCTGATCCTAGCTGTATTTACTTCAAGTACATGTAAATATTACACGCTATGTCTCAATAGAAGATTATTGGTCCACCACTTCGACCTTTTCAAGAAAGTTGAATGAATATAGCTTGTCTTACAAGGACAGCCTTAGAGCGGGCTTATATAATGAACCGAATCTTGTATAAAAAGACAAAATGTCAATTATTACAGTCGCATGCCTATTTGTTTCGTCAACAACATCATATTTCAATTTAATCAGTCTGAGAGCACTGTTATAAATAGAGCTAAACATTTTAAATTTTTTCCGAGTTACAATCGAGAGGCTCATATTCATTTTTACGTAAACAAGGTTCATAGGGCTTTTTTTTTCTTTAACTGACGAAACGATACATGTAACTTCTATGTAGGAATATTTTTAATCCGTTGCAGCATACTACATTACACCATAACTTCTAATAAGATGCAAAGGTCACAGAAGCCATGCGACTCGAAACCAAAACTTTACTATGATATTCTAATATTCTGACGCATCCTCCTAGCTCTACGTACAGTATATACAAAGTACTTATAAATGTAGCATTGGTTCTCATTGATAAACAGATGTTGTTGTTTGGTCAGTTTGTAATGATCCACTCAGTATGGAGCCGTCACGTGTCGTTACCCAAACAGAACCCGGATGTTGTTTGGGCATGACGAGGAGGGATGGAATGGTGGAATTGTTTCTTGCAGGCAATTAATACTGTCATAAATATAGCTGTCGGGGGCGTAGCTGTTTATATACACCAGCACGTCATGACGTACACATTATTTTGTAAAAAAAAAAATATGAACGAAAAAAGAAAAGAAAAAAAATAGTCATGTTTCAAACAAATTTTGATTGGATTCGTTTATTCTTTATTCAAAATCCAAGATAATAGAGACCATTTTATGAATTTTACTTAATGTTCAGTCATGTTTAATATTATCTTCGAGCTGTGATAAAAGCATATGCTGTTTAAACTTATTATAAAGCTACACAGCAAATTTAAAATTAATTCGCCAACTTAATCCATTATGATACCGAAATAAAGTCTCCAACACGAATTGGGGACAGATTGACCGACAGACCGCGGGTTTCGCTGGTAGGGGACTAATAAGCTGTTACATGGATCATTTACAGGCACCAGTGAAAAGTGTTCATGTTAGAACACACCTTCTGCATAACGGAAGAAATGACGGTTTCATTTTAAGTTGAATTGACGAGGACAGGATCACGGATCATTTCGATGTCCTTTGTAGGAAGGTTAAGCGGTGTTATCGCTTACGTGTTAAGGACGTACATAATGACGGTTAATTTCATTTTAAGTTGAATTGACGATGACATAGGATCACGGATCATTTCGATGTCCTTTGTAGGAAAGTTAAGCGGTGTTATCTCTTACGTGTTAAGGACGCACATCATACTCATAATATGTAAATTGGCCTGCTAAAGCTAAAGGTTAAGCACACAATTACATTTAAACACCCCCCCCCCCCCCCCAAAAAAAATATAATAATGTAATAATAAATTTAAAAAATCATTGCTATCCTGTGATATGGGACGAAACTGCCATTGGTTTAATTAAAAATTGTCGGTACTATTTGATATTGAAATCGAGGCTGTAATCAAAATTTCAAAATGAGGTCAAATAGTGGCATTTTATCCCTCTTTTGTAAATTTCTCTAGAGCTAGATTATGATATGGTAGTCGATGTTTATTGTTTTGCAAAACCTTCAGCTACTCAGACACGAGATAAGAGTTTTTGTCTGATGAAAACACGAGGATGAATAAACATTTTAAATATCATGCTTAAGGTGATAACCCATTTATGTGGGGAGATAAGCCAGGTATTTTTCCATCAGTTTATCTCTTGCTGCGACTTTCTTGTAAATTAATATTATCAAACAGTTTTTCATGACATTGATGGCGCATAAGTTCGAAAGAGAGATTACTCCAAGTGCAAATAGTTGACTATGATCTCGAGTTCTATAAACCTTGATCCTGCATTTTTCTCCTTATGCTTTCAGGTATAGAATATGATGTAAACTGTGCAATTAAGGTGACTGGATGCTCTACAATATACCCGTCAGATCAATCTAGAAAGTATCAGATTGGTTTTTAACCGTAAAACTATACATTTTTATTATTAAGTAAAGAAAAATCCAAATATTTTAGGTTTAAAATTTGATTTTTTTTCTACAATATACAGAGCTCTTCTTTATGAGGAGATGAACGTAGTCCAAAAATGGCTTCGACAATCCAGCCCTCTTTAAATACATACTTTTTTACATGCACTGATGCTATTTATGAAGATTTGTACATTTACAGAACACATTTCTTCAAATGAATAAAATTAGCACTGTTCATGTTAGACAATGTGGCCTTGACTTTAACTAATCCCTGACCAACATATACCCTATAGAATAATCATCTGTATCACAAACAAAAATAAAACCGTACAGAATCTCAGTTTATTTTTTGTAAATTGTATGTATAAAAGCCATAAACCTTCTACAATCTACAATGATATATATGGACATGATGAAAAACTTAAGACAGTAATGTTCAGGTGAGAGTCTCTGTAAACCTCACATCTGGGTTCAAACCTCGAACCCTTCCGCCCACTCAAAAAACCCGCACTGTTTCTGTTTAGGCAGTGGACAAGCAAAGAACTTTCTGCCATTGTTGGGTCCCTCTTTCATCACGGTCCTAAATGCTGCTGTCTTACCATGGTTTGGACAAATTGGAAATTTTTCGTCTGCCCACTGTAAAAAAAAATTTGAAAAAAAAATCAATGTAACAAATTTTAAGATGTTATGAAAGTTATAGATCTTTAAAATTTTTAACTAGTGACATTTAAATGAATTACTAATGTCATTTTTTCACATTTTTAAAATCATTCTTCTGATCAGGAAAAAAGCATTGTAAAGTTATCCTTATTACTTTATGTCTAAATTTTTCTGCAGGGTGCAATTTTTGCATAATTTGGTAGTATTCAATCTCAAAAAAATAAAAAATGATATTATTTTTAACAATGATATTATTTTTATACTTTTAGTCTCTTATTCAAAAATCACAAAAAATAAATAGATAATTAGATAAACCTATTTCAAAAACTTCCACAATCATAGAAAAGCCAGTTATATATGGCATACTTTCAATGTAACAACTGAAATGATCACCTGAAAAAACTGGCACTGCTTCGATCGTGGATAAACACCACAGGAGAAGAACCAGCGAAGAAAGTTGTCTCCCTTTTTCCGGGTTTGCGTCATGGAGCAGGATTTACCGTGGCCTGGGCACAAGGGAACTTTGCTAGCTCCTTGTCCCTTTGAATCTTGTGACGTCTTTTTTGAAACTGTTGGAGCACTTGCTTTCACATTCATCCTCACACCTTTGTTTTGATGTCCCCCAATACCAGTCTGTGGTTTCTTAATCCCAGTACTTGTATTTTTAGACAATGTTTTTCTCACAATGTTTCCATTTGTTTGATGTGCTTTTTGAGAGTCTTTGTTTCTTGAAAGTGTTAAACTTGGTAAACAGGGGGTGTTTTCTAGAGGGAGTCTGGGACTACACATGAATTCCATCGGTTTGTCAAGATTTCCGACTGGCAGACTATCATTTCCTTCCTTCACTTTCTTTGCAGACTGTTCCGAAAAATCTGTTGATGACTTCCTTTTCAACCCTGTTCTACTTTTGTCTAAAAAAAACAAAAACAAACCACTGATACATGCATAATACAAAACTGACATCAAAACAAACATACATCATACATGATTCATAAACTAGGAAAACATTATGACATATCAAACAATCGACCCTTATATAAGATCTTACCTACATTATCTATGTACATACTCTAGGGTCACCAGACATAAATACCATAAGCTTTTTTTTTCTATTTCATATTGATACAAAAGATCTTTTATTATAAATTATTTAACAGAGTTTCCAATCAAATTCCTCAAAATATAAGATCATCATAAAAGTTTTAGTTAATTTTAAAAATGTTTGGTTGAAAAGTCACAATATTCATACTTTTAACCAGGTTTAACCATGTAAACTGTTGTGGGATTATTTCAACTTCAAAAAGTAATACCGGCATGTAAAAATTAATTTTATAATCTTATGATAATATAATCTAATATTAACTTTATAATAAAGGGTTTTAAACTGGATAATATTTGGCAAGGTATACTCAGGTGAAAAAATCAACTCTAGTTTTTAGTACCTGTATGAGTTGCCTCCCTTTCTGTCATGCAGGCTTCGCACCTGTTTTTGGTCCCACTGTTTATTAATGTACAGATATGACAGCTCCAATCCTCCACAGTGTTCTGACTGGCCGAATTACCTTCACTCTGATTGGCTGAAATTACTGGTTTCTGATTGGCTGATTGTACCCATCCCAATAGACTGTTCTTGCTCGGGTGAACTCTAAAATAAGAAATTATTATTTGTTCTTGTTTCATAATAATTTTTATTTAATAAAAGTGTAAAATAAGTTCTTATTACTAAATAACTTTGCATCAGTGTGCATAAACTTGATTTTCCCTTTTATATCTATGTATTATTTGGGCAAGTAAGAAAAGTACACTGAACTTGGAATAAAAATGTTACTTCATCATTTTGGAAAGTACTACCAGTAAGTCATTATACTTGATTTATTTAGTCCTGACTTGAATTTAATCAGTATGACAGTTTGGACAGTAATTAGTCACTTTCCCACTGTAACTTACTTGACTTGGGACTTGAGCGTGTTGGTTTGATAGTTTGGACAGAAATAAGTCACTCTCTTAAATTTAATTGAATTGTGACTTGAGTGTGTTGGTCTGACAGTTTGGACAGTAATATATCACTCTCTCACTGTCACTTACTTGACTTGGGATTTAAGTGTGTTGGTCTGACAGTTTAGACAGCGATATGTCACTCTCTCAGAGTAACTTACTTATGACTTGAGTGTGTTGGTCTGACAGTTTAGACAGCAATAAGTCACTCTCTCACTGTAACTTACTTAACTTGAGACTTAAGCATGTTGGTCTGACAGTTTGGACAGTAATATGTCACTCTCTCACTGTAACTTACTTGACTTGAGACTTGATCGTGTTGATCTGACAGTTTGGACAGTAATATGTCACTCTCTCACTGTAACTTACTTGACTTGAGACTTAAGCATGTTGTCTGACAATTTGGACAGTAATATGTCACTCTCTCACAGTAACTTACTTATGACTTGAGTGTGTTGGTCTGACAGTTTAGACAGCAATAAGTCACTCTCTCACTGTCACTTACTTGACTTGGGACTTAAGCGTGTTGGTCTGACAGTTTGGACAGTAATATGTCACTCTCTCACTGTAACTTACTTGACTTGAGACTTAAGCATGTTGGTCTGACAGTTTAGACAGCAATAAGTCACTCTCTCACTGTCACTTACTTGACTTTGGACTTAAGCGTGTTGGTCTGACAGTTTAGACAGCACTAAGTCACTCTCTCACTGTAACTTACTTGACTTGAGACTTGAGCGTGTTGGTCTGACAGTTTGGACAGTAATATGTCACTCTCTCACTGTCATCTCCTATTCTTGTTATAGTAACTTTCCCCTCACACTGCCCACATTTTCTCTTGTTATAAATCTTCATATACTGATTCAAGTTGGTCCCAGTCTTCCTACACTGTTCCAAAGCAATGAAATTCACATTCAAATCAAAACGATATAAATACAAATATCACCTTCCATCCATTCTAAGGACATTCATAATTATCTTGTTTCTTAAAATTAATGTTAACCTGCAAGTTTTTTTAAATTGAAATAAGTTTGTACCACATATCACATTATGCCTCTTTTTTTAATTGTATTCAGTAATTTTCAACAACAATTCTATTTCAATAGTTTTCACTTATTCTGAGTTCCGCCAGAGTTATTGTTCCTAGTGCCTGAGAAATTTACCATAATTGTAATTTTAACTTTATAATTTTTTTACTGACTGTCTACAGAAATATGTGAGGCTGATAAAGTCTGTGAAATAACAAAAACAGCTGTATGACAATCACACAGCGGGGGACTAAATCTAGGACTTCATAGATAAGTGAGACAAACTTTAAAATGACAGCTATATCTTCATGTAAAACTTCTGTTCATGTGTTCAACAGAAAAAAAAATACTTAGGACTTCACAATAGAAACCAAGTGGTTTTATAATGGAGCTATATTTCCATGTTTAACTTCTGTTTATGTGTTCAACAGAAAACAATATTTCAGACATCACAATAGAAACAAAGCTGCTTAATAATGGCCGCTATATTTACATGGACTTTAAATAGAAACCACATGGCTTTATAATGGCAGTTATACATGTATGTTCATGTAATACATCTGTTCATGTGCTCAACAGGTAACAGTATTACCTTGTAGAAGATGAGAGAGAAGTCCCTGGTCATTTTCACCAGGTGTGACACTAGTTCTTTGGAGAGCTGCTGGATCTGAATTAGAATAATGAAGCATTTACTGTACAGGTAGTCTATTGGTTGTGTATAATGACTATTGGTTGTGTATAATGACTATTGGTTGTGTATAATGACTATTGGTTGTGTATAATGACTATTGCTTGTGTATAATGACTATTGTTTGTGTATAATGACTATTGCTTGTGTATAATGACTATTGCAATTGGTTGTCTATAATGACTAGCTAGTCTATTGGTTGTGTATAATGACTATTGGTTGTGTATAATGACTATTGTTTGTGTATAATGACTATTGCTTGTGTATAATGACTATTGCAATTGGTTGTCTATAATGACTAGCTAGTCTATTGGTTGTTTATACAACAAACAAACTGAAAATAGAAAAGAAAGTGCAGTTATGGTTCTTAATATACAATTGCCAAGTCAAAATTAGGTAAGTTTACTAAAATAATGGACCTTATCTTCTGGTTTCAGTTGTAGAAAATTGAATCAAAAGGAGTGCATTCAATTTCTACCTAAGATATGTTATGTTGACATATAAAATAGGTAGAAATTAAATTTATTCCTTAATAAATTGACCAATGTGTATAAATACAGTACTTCACTCAGGACTTTCACACTACATGCAGGATCATATTTAATGTAGAACTTTGAAACAAGCAGCAACGCTAGGAATCTTGGTTGAAACTGATGCATAGAAAATGGTTTCTGGTGGATGATTAAAAGTCTTTAGTTGTAATTGATGCAAAGCAAATACATTCTGGTGTAAAACCAATGGTCCTCACCTTAGAACTTGGCTTTATCCCGCTGTCAAACAAGGCCTACAACAGTAGATACATCATGTACATAATCTGGATCATTAATTTGTCTTAGCACTAAACCCCATACAATTCACAGCATGCATTTAAAACATTTTCCTATGTAAAAAATATCTGATCCTGACTAAAATATATCTGATCCTAACAAAATACACCAAAGTCAATGTGGAGACATCAATTTCAGGTTAATTTAAGTTAATGAAATGTAACCACACTCACACATAAGTTAATGAAATGTAACCACACTCACACATAAGTTAATGAAATGTAACCACACTCACACATAAGTTTATCAAATGAAAGCTTATTTGTTTGGTTGTTAACATTTTGCTAATCAAATCTTGCTTATATCACATTATCGATCAACTCATTAAAATCTGTGGCATTTCACAATGTACCTATAGAAACTCTCACGGTCTGCGATGGTGTACGGTTTTTATCCAAAGAGTTGTGTGTTTTCTAACCCCTGACCTTCAAAGATCATGTGTTAAACAAACCTGTTCCACATTACCTTAGGATGCTTCTACACAAGTTACAGCTTTTCTGGCCAAATGATTTTTAAAAAAGATTTTGGGAAAATACAATTTTTTTTAAAAAAAATTCTTAATAATCTCCCTTTGTAAGAGGGTTTGGTACTTCATTTTAGCAAACTTGAATTCCGACCCTTCACCCAAAGATGAGGTGTGCCAAATTTTGTTAAAATAGACCCAGTGGTCTTTTAGAAGAGGTAAAGAAATGTAAGTTTACAGACGGAATGACTGATGGGGAAGGGGGCTATATCTTTCCTTCTGGCTTTTATTCATTCTGTCCCATCTTGGTTATCCAAAACTTTTCTTGCTATTATGATTAACTTTGGAGAATTTATTTGAAACTTGTAAGAAAGTTTAATAATAATGAGAAAAGACAGATCAAGTTGAAGTTTTGTTAAAATTAATCAACAAATGATATTTACATCTACCGAGTATGATTCCCTCTTTTTCTTGCGGAAACTTATAGTTATTTCATAGCTCTATAGAAACAGCCAGACTGAAATCTACACGCCCGTTTATCGATTGGTTGAAACTTACTTTTTAAAATCAATTTGTTAAAAGAAAGATGTAAATATAAACAATAAAATGCTTTCTTTGACGATGCGTGTGGGTTATGCAGGTATTGCCACTTTCATATCGTGCATGAATCATCAAAGAAAGCATTTAATTGTTTCAGTAAAAAAATTGTCTTATTGGGTTCTTCCATAAAAAAATCATCTTAGACCAATGATTCTATTTAGCAAATACAATGACAGTCTTTACAAAACTGGGATTCAAGTAGGGGACATGCATACAAAAATAACATTTGGTGACAGGACTACCTCATTTTTGATGATATTTCCGACTCCCGGCAGTATCGTCTGATCCAGTAGTACATCACAGACCTGTCGGTCTCTCTGTTCCATCACCATGACAACCGCCCTCTGGTGGTTAAACACTGGGGAGCAGATGTCAAGGTCGTGGAGGGTGTCATACCTGGTGCTACATGACTCGGACTCCCTGTAATGTGGGGGGTTTTATCAGGCCATGATTCTTTTAAAAATATATATATATATTTAATATCAAGAATCTGTAAAATGTACATCAAGGATTTTCCATGTAGGTGTATATTATATTATACAAATATTGACTGGGGTTGAGGGCAACATTTAAGCATTAAATGCTTATTTTTGGATGTCGTCGGTCCTATGACACACCAAGCGGTGCAGACAAATTGAATACCGCGCTTTAGCGTGTTATGATAATTTGTCTGCACCACTTGGTGTGTCATAGGACTGACGACATCCAAAAATAAGCATTCAATGCTTATATTTATATTCATACTGATGTCTATTTGAATGAAATATATGTGTATCGTTGCTGTAAAGCAAATATATACGCTCTCAATCAGGGATATGAAACATACATGGAACAGCCAAATTAACATCTTATTTAGTTGGGTTCCGCGACTAAAAATATAGTGCCAGAAACTCTGTAGAGAAAAATCCCATTTTTTAAGGAATAGATATAATTTAATGATTATTTTTTAAAAGTACATATCAAATTGGTTATGTAAGATTAAATGTTTTATTTAATCTTACAAAAATAAATATACTCAAAACACGTGGAGACGTTTATATCTGTGCACATGGCGCATGAATTATCAAAGTGTATTCATAAAAAATTGAACGTCGCAGATTTCCAATGCAAAGATAAGGGGAAATATACACTGAATGTAAATATTATTATATTACCCCCCCCCCCCCCCCCCCCCAGGGATGAAATATTTCCCCACGCGAAGCGGAGGGCAATTTATTCGTCCCAAGGGGCGTATAATCATTCTTGCCCAAAAACAAGGTCAACATTTGTTTTGTTATACATGTTATACATGTATAAGGAAAAAAAATCAAGAAAGGATTTAAAAACAGATTGCCGTAATTTTCTCAGCTCAACATAGAATTCAGGAATTCGGGGGGGAGGGGGGGACCATCTCTCCTTTTGAAGTAATTAAGCAATTTCAAGGCATAAGAATTAAGTTCTTATTTGTGACAGTACGAAAAAAACTTATTCAAAAATGTTATACATATAAATATTGAAGGCAAATTGATACACTCTGACAGAGTATTTTAAGTCAAAATCTGCAAGATTGTACATGGTTGTTTTCAGCTACTTCTGGAGGAATACAAATAACAGATTCACTTCTGGTCGTCGACCTGATGAATGGCGGAATACAACAAACAGGTGCAAAAAAGGGTACCCACCTGTACATGATGCATGGAGAATATAAAAAAGCAGGTGTACTACTGGACGACAACGCTTACCTGACCTGTGCAGCAGACTTGTAGAACGTCAGTATGTCTGCACTGAAGTTCACCTGGAGGGAGGGGGTTTCTGTCAGTTTCCCGTAATCCTTATCCAGGGCCTGTCCATTGACCCGGAATGACCCCGCCATCAAAAAATGGACCCTGATAGATAAAAATGATGATGCAGTAACAGTAATGATGCACTGCATAGAACTGAAACCAGTTTTAGCACCTGACATCACATATCATGCCAAGTGCAGAAATGAATTGCTGAAATAAAAAATCACAAGTGCATTACAGTCATACGCCATGAAAAATTCAAACAGGTTTATCAATACAAAATTGCATATCATGCAAAGTGCAGAAACTAATTATTGAAATCAAAGATCGATCACAATAAGTGTACGTTTTATCCTCTATGATTAATATGAATATTGATTTTACCCGTGGCTTAATTAAGCTACGATCTTGATTTTCTAGGCACTCCTATGAATCAACTGTGTTTAACATTCATTTGGCTTACAGAACTGAATGCTATCACACTGTACCGTAAACAAACATCACCAAAATACATGAACAGCTCCTTTCCCAGTGTTTGAACCCCCGTCAGCATTCTCCCAATAAGACTGTCAAACTGGGATGTGTCCAGTCCTTTCTTTGGCTTTATTTCCTACACAGAAGTTAGACATAGAACATACCACTATAAATTACACTTACATGTAATACAAGTAAATTATATATATTTCGAGACTCTGTTATTAACTTTTTCTCATCTTACTGTGTGACCACCCCTATACTATACATGTATTATAAAGGACTGTACATGATTTGAGGCCCCCTAAAATGAACATCATCATTTTACTGTAATTCTTCCTTTTCTTTGTACAGATATACATGAGAAGTTTTTTATTCAAAATTTTCATTCTGATTCAAATGCCCACAATTGAGAAATATGACATCATAAAGTTAACATTTTCCTGCATAAAACTGCTTGTTTTCAAGCAGTTTTTCTTTCTGAGCGCATGCTTGAACAACAAAAATATTTTCATCAGAGATGTATCTTTCCAAGACTTAAATAAGTGACAATTTTTTCTTGTTCAAAATGACACTCTATATTTCCCATTAAAAAGAAGAATTTCTGACTGATTTTCGATTGAATTATAAAAATAGCGTCACTTCTGACATCATATGCTGCCAGTGAGTGAAAATGAATCGATAAATAGGTGAAAAATATATCTTATATCAAGATGATCAACCTTCTAAAAAATAACACAATAGTGTAATGTACATGATGTACCAAAAACACTGTAAAAAATGGCAGTTATGGAGGCCTAATTTGACTCATATCATATTATATATAGTTCTTTTTATTTAAGTATAGAGGTGGTCAAAATGTAAGAAGACAAAACAAAAAGTTGGTGACGAGCCCCTGTGATTCTGTTTAAAAATATGGGACTTTGCATGGGTAATAGTTTCATTACCAGGTGACCAAATTTATTAATTTGTTTAGATATAATAATAATAACAATAATAATAATAACGTGTTTCCCTACATTTTTCTCTAATATGTTTTACAGTGCGATCGTTGGGGCTAGCGCAGCATAGAACCATTTTAACAGGAGCTTGGACTTTGGGTAGTTGTGCTTAACAGCAATGGGACTTAGGCCTGTCTATTTTCCTGCGAGCGGCGCTTCGCTATTATTATATGTTTCAATAACAATGCATTTATAGCGAGTGCAGCGAGCTCTAACGACAACGCCTGGGCGAAGAGAAAATTTGGACTTATACTGCTACCTTTGACATACTGAAAATTCTGTCATCAGATTTGTACCCAAAATTCCATGTGAACTGCAAATGGCTACCAATGTCATGATCTCACGAGAACAAGTAAAATGTATTTTAAGAATGTCATGCATTTAAAAGATGAATAAAACATTTTGCTGGTTCTAAAAAATGGTTTGCAACTATATGTTTTACATTATTTTCTTAGTAAATGTTTGGAGGAATGCTACTTTGACGGAAACTGTCGAGTGATGTCTGCTCTACTAACGTGATGTCACAATGTCTAGACTAAGCACGCGATCTTTAGAGTAATGAATAAATAGATAGGCGGACGCAAGAGTGCACGTTTCTGATGAATCTGATAGTGAAATTGTGATTGTTGTTAATGGCTTCGCCCTCCAGATCGCAACACCATAAAACATAATTGTTTAAACATGTATACTGGAGCGTAAAATATTTTTATTCATGTTGATGCATCCATTTGGTAAACCACGCTTTCATTTATTATTATGTACCCATGTATTTACAATTCAATTTAGAACCATTTTAACAAGACCTTGGACTTTCAGTATGATGTAACTATCTTTTTCTTGCACCAAAACAAGTTCAAAATGACGCTGGATTCAAGTGAAATATACATAGATTACGTAATTTTAGCTCAAAAGCCAGACAAATCTTGTTGATTTCAAAGAGCTATGGCTGAGAGGCCAGCAGGGAAATAGACAGGCCTACGTCACATTGCTGTTTGGCACAACTACCCAAAGTCCAAGCTCCTGTTAAAATTGTTCTATGCTGCGCTCGCCCCAACGGTCGCACCGTAAAACATATCAAATGTTGTTATTAGCTCATGTTAAAGGCAAACCTTTGGTCCGAATTTCCTTACCCTGTCTACTGCATTGCCTGACACCGACTTTACTGTCTGTCTCATCAGTTTGGATTTTATTTTCTCTCCTTTGATTTTACATCCCGGTCCTTCCACCATATTTAACACAATTTAACGATGCACTTTAAAACAGCAGTATTAAGCGTTTGCACCGAAGATTGCGTAACTTAGTTTTCCCGCGAAAAATTTCTCGACTTCCGATCTCGATTCATAAAGTGTAATAAAAATAGCGAAAACTTTTAATATTATGAGAATCATAAGATCTAGGCCAAAATAAAAAATACCTATGTTTCCCCTAACACAACCGACCCAATTAAATCCCGCCGACTGAATTGTTTTTTAACCACATTGAATGGTAAATAGAAATTTTTTGTTTTGTTTTTTTAAAGAAACCTAATTTTATCCAATTTCGTTTTTAGGAGACCACATCTTTTCCGTTTTACAATCATTTTGTTAGCCATGATTTGACTTCAACATGAGCGAAATACTGGCTTTATGATCGGGTAACTTCGCCGGAATTTCCTCCAAAAGAGAAGTTGAAGTCGCCCTGTATTATGAGTTCAAGATTGTGTAGATTAACCCCAAAGACATTAAAATGATCATCATTTAATTCAAAAGACGTTTCCACACACCACTGTTGTGATTAATAAATCGCGATTGTCTTATCTTTTATGGGTAATAAATACAGTGAGGTCGCCGTTAACGAATCACTAAGTAAATTCGCGTTGATAGTGCGTAATCACAAGTCCGAGTTAAATTCATAATACAACATTTTTTTATTGTACCATGCTTGACTCATAACATCATATATTTCTTTCCCAACAACCATTGATTAAATAAGAATTAATATCGCTGTACTTTAATGAACGATGTTTTCTCCTTTAGCGGATAATTTTCTCCATTACCGAATCACGTGACATCCAACTGATTATTTTTTTTGTTAGGGATGTGTCGAAATATATATATATATATATATATATATATATATATATATATATATATATATATATATATTTTTTTTTTTTTTTTTTTTTACGTTTTAACATGCTTTAAAGCATAAACAGGAAAAATAGAAAGGCTAATAATTTTTATTTTGTTTGAAGTGTTCATTTTATTGAACCCGACAATTGATGAAAAAAAAACCCAAATGAATTCAATGGTAAAAAATTACTACATGATTTGTAAACTTTGATCCACTAATGTATATTGAAAGCCAATTAGTTTATAGTCATTACAATTCATCAATATTATTAATTTTATGAGATACATGAACATCTTTTCATGCAATTAAAAAGAAAGATACAAAAAAACGACATACGAGGGTTTTCCCAAAATTGCATAGACAAGTGACGTTATTCAGTTAATAGAAGACACAGATTTTTTTGTGTCATAACGGGTTTAAGTTATTGGCATTGAAATTATGTGTCGATATTGATTAAATACTGTATGAGATTAAGTTTTTAAAACATTCGTGTACTACATCATAGATTTGACATGCGGTGCAATGACAACAACAAAAAATTAGAATAGAATAGACAAGAAAAGAATATCGCGAGGAAAATAACTTTTCGAATAAAAAAATAAGGAAAAAAGAATATAAATTTCTGCATTGTTTTTTACCCAATAAAAAATTTAGCCATTAAATCCCCTTATAAACTGTTAATATGCTTCTTTCGATGCCCTGTCAATAAATTCTAAGTGAAAAGTACTTCCTCGGTTTCTGGTATAGTTTAAAATACCGGAGCACGACCGTCATTTTAGCATTTTACTCGGTTCATGTCTTAAAATTACAATTTTTAAACATATAAATGTTATGGATAATGTTTATTTTGATTAAAAACGCAATGCAAAAGAAACTTCAATCAACAGCAGCATGAATATAAAAAAAAAGGAGTGCACGGTCTCGGCCTTTGGTGGTGGACACAGAAATTGAAAATTTGCTAAACTGTTACATTTACGATGCAGCTGTATTTATATCTGTCTTTTTTTTTTTTTTTAGACACCCTGTACAGGACCCCTTATGCAAACATCCTCTTGGTACCCCTCGATTTCCCGTGTATAGGTTTCAGATTTCTTTGTATCGTGTTTTAAATCTGCTTGGTCCGATTTAATATCAAATTTTATGTACGCTTTTAAATAATGGTTTTCTTTAGTGTGTGTATAATAATAGGCTTCAAAGTAGTTTTCCGGTCATTTAACCCATCATATCTCAATGAGAAATGGATATGCTTTGGGATGGTTTTTTTGTGTTTTTTTTTGTGGTTTTTTTTTTGTTTTTGTTCTGTTTTCTTTTTTGTGTTCCCATACAGAAATTATTCTTTTTTATTTCGAATGTTTCTATCTCTGAAAGGAGATCGATTCTGCTGGTAAATAGGTGAAAGTCTGTAATTTGTTTTAGATAATTGGTTTGTATGAAAAAATATTTGATAACGTAATGTCTGTAACTTTATGATTTACAGAGAATTGGGTCGATATTCTCTTATTATTCATAGAAAATTGAAAATTATGAAGTATCGGTGTAAATTGATTAAAACTGAATTATATCATATGGGTTTGGGAGAATACTGGATAAGACAGCAATTTATCAACCCTGTACAATTTTTAAATGTGTATGAAAATAGAATATTATATATTTATCTTCAAGAATGTAATGCATTAAATTTATGGAAAATTCTTCAAAATGTGGTTTTTTTTTTACATAAACACATTGTATACAATGATTTTTGTAAAATACAAAACCAATTAAGAATAATTTAAAGAAACATATTTCTCGGATACGGTTTTCCTCACATTGTTTTAAAATATGGAAGCTGGGGGATACTAAGATTAGAGCAGGCAGGATAGATTGTGTGATGTTTGTAACACCCAACAAATAGGACAAATTCCATTTTATTTTTCAATGCCTATATTATATGTATCTAAGGTAAAAATGCTTAAGGGGGATGTACGGCCATTTTGTACAGCTGAGGACAAAAAAATGTAAAAGTTTCTTGAATTGACTTGTTTTGGCCAAAAACTGACCAAAACTGTTGTCAAAAAATAAAACAAGCATTGCCAATAAATATGAGATTTTACATTTATTTATCTTTTTTTTATGCAAATTACGCATACAAGAACAGAACAATACCTTTTGTAATCATTTAGAACTGCGAGGCTGTAGACTTAAGTTGAATATTTAAAAATCTGAAAAATCTGAAAGAACTGGTCATTGGTCTTCACTCTACAACCATTTGTTGAGAAAAATGTTGAACAATATGAAATCTTTAACTACTAATTTAAAAGCTGCTTGGTCCGACTTATTGGCTGTTATCATTATGTTTATTCATAAAATACAAATTTGGACAGTACAGCCCATCAGTATATAATAATAATCACTATGATTTACACGTATACGATATTTAGACTTCCTTAAGTCTAAAATTAGGGGGGGGGGGGGGTAATTCATATTTTTGCATTTAATAATGCAAGAATGTAATTGCCTGTATGTTTGATCTAGTGTGATCTTTTTCCAAATAGGTGACTAAAGAAATCTTAACTCCTTTTTGTTAATTCACCGAAAGAAATTGCTAAAGGATGACATTTGTTTTGTGTATAAAGATGGCAAAATTCTTAATTTGCTTTCTCCCATATGTTATGGCTGCTAACGTGCTTAATTTTAGCATTACCACTTTTAATTTGCAATTAGTTCAAAAGAAAGTTTTCTCGAAATCAGTTTTATAACAGCTTTGTACTGCCATTATGTTGAATAATATCCCTCAGTAATGCTCAGAGAAAAACAATCTTTAGATGTAATTAATCTATTTTTTTTAATATAAACATTTAATTAAAGAAATTCAATAGGATTGGACAACAGGCATAGCCTATGTATATCCTCTCCTTGTATAATAGGTCAAATTACATAAATTTTATAAATATATAGTACAATATAGATATCTAGCTATATTCTTGTACATGTATTTGATAAATTACATAAATATATTATTAGTGAATTATAGAGCTATAACAGTTTATGCATATCTAAATATAATATTCTGATCTAGTAATACACATGTAATTGATAGTATTTCGATTTCTAGCGAATTGAATATATATAAATATGTGTATTGTGCTTAAATACGATAAGACTTTATAAATATCTTAAGAAGTAAATAATAGTAAAAAAAAGAAAAAAAAAAGAAATATATACAGTCAATATATTAGTTGATTATCCCAGCCTTAATAAAATTAAGAATAAAACCCCAAAGTCGATACACATTGTTAAAATCTCTTTGTGGATTTAATAGATTCATGAACAATATATGGAAAAAAATTGACAGTTTAATTTATATGAATATTGGCTTTTCCCCTTAAGAGAGTTTCAAGTTCAAAATCAACACCAATATTATTTAGTTTATGTACTAGTATACCTCTTTCAAAATTATAATAAGGACACTTCATAAAATAATGTTTAGTGTCTTCTATATAATAACCACATTTTTCACATAGCTGTACATCAGATAAAAATTAGTTTTTAAGTGGGCATAAAGATTGTTAGCATTATTTCTAAGTTGACAATGTAAAATATTTTTTCCTGCTACCAACATTGAAATTAATCATGTCATAGAAAGTATGGTCTATATAATTATTACAAACAAAATTAAATTATGCCCCCCCCCCCAGCGGTTGCCTGCTTTATAGATACTTTTGTGTGCCAACATCATCATGTGCGTGGATTTAGAGAAAGGGTGGGGGTTATTACTCTGATCCCCCCCCCCCCCCCCCCCCCCATGGATAAATAAAAATCAGAATATTTTGATAACAATGAAAGCCTGTACATGTAATTGCAATAAAGAATATTGTAAACAGTGCAAAATAAATGTAATATTGCGCAATGATTTCACTGCAGGACTGCTTTAACCATTTTAAAAGGTGGTATCAAACACATGTCGATATTTATGTGGATAAAAGTGCGTTATTTATATTATATGTAGTTATATTCTAATTAAATTACTTTCAACGTTTTAGAATTAAAAAAATTTACAAATGAATATTTGGCCAAAAAAATAAGATTTTAAAATTTTTAGAAACTTAAGGTAAAAATAAGATAAGCCCCAGCAGGATTCAAACTCTCTACTTACAGACACATTGTTAACGCTCTAACCCATTGAACTATGCTGTTAGGTAACATTATTTTTGGGGAAAATATTATATTCTATACTTTATTTGTTTCGTTCAATAAGGAGTACATCACAATATGTGAGTGTCCCATACCACCTTAAGGCTGAAAATTGTGCTTTACATGATTAATTACCTAATAAAATTGTGCAAGGGGTTTTAAAGAATAAAGTTATGGAAATACATGCAATACGTTATAATTAAATGATCTTTGTCTGAAGTTACGTACACAACACAGGTGTACAGGCTGCATTATCGGGTACTAGTTTTACCCAGCTCTTTGGTTAGATGGGTTTCACGTGGTGTACATGCATAAGTTTTTTTGATATGCAGAATAGGATTAATTAACATGAATAAACGTTTCTTTTGTGGTGATCAGCTAAAGGAATTCGTATTGTGCTAATTGGATTATCGTTATAATGTTGACCAATATAGGTAAGTATAATACATGTAGAAGCGCAATATTATGAGACACCGGTATACAAAACAGTTGTTTTACTTTCACTTTCTAAAATGTGATCTCCTTTTGCCAGCATAATGTATCATCACCTTTATTTAAATAAGCTTATCTACAGTTTCTGTCATTTTAATTGCAGAATTTTTTTATCTTTTCATTTCTCAGACTTGCACTCCATTGATATTGACTCCATATTGACCCTATTTTGTATTAAATTTGTGTATTAAATATCATGTTTATATGAGTTATAATAGGGAGGAAGGGGAAGGGGCCTTAACCGTTCCCCATTTCCAGGATGTGTGGATTAGATATACATTTTTAGTGAGAATGAAGGCATGCTGCAGCTTTTTTTTTTCCATTATACCCCCTACCCCATCATCATACACCAGAAATAGAAAAAGAGTTAATGACTAATTTTCTTTTATATTAAATTGCTTATTCTTTTTTGTCAAGAGATATGTGGTATGTCAAGATTTATGACTCATGAAAATTTGTGCATTTTAATCCTGATTGTTAACATACATGTATAATTATATATATATAAAAATACATGTGGTATCATACTAGGGATCATGCAATTAATTGCAGAATTGCCAATCGGTTATTTATAACTCATTTTGACTGATTAATTTGTTAATCATTTTAAAAATAAAGACATATTTCTAAATACATGTATAACATATTATCAATAGATTGATTTTGTAACTATTTAGGGCCCCACTCTGCAGATGCCCTATAGTGATCATTCTGTCCAATTCTGCTGATCATGTCAAAATACATTTAAGACAAATGCCCCTTGGGTTACTCCCCCACCCCACGGAGTTGTTTTTAAACAACCACCCTACCCCCGTCCTCTGAAATAGGAAATGATAATACATTTTAATAACTGTTGAGATCCCCACCCCTAGACCATATTTATTCTTCCTCCTTGTGTCATTGCATATCAATTGGTACATGTATATAGGTTATGCCCCCCTTTGAGATGCCCAGTGACTTTCCAGAGTTGGAACTAATCAAGTAAGCTATCTTATTCATATGTAGTGTAATTCCTAGCCCTAGCCCAATGTTGACCCTGCTTTGTTTTTTACAGCAAGCTCTAGGTTTTTGTTGACTGACTTTACAATTTCTACAATTACATATAACATTTTGTTTATCTTTAAGATTAAAAAGCAATTTCCAAAATCTCTTTATGTACATCTGACATCATACAGAAAAATACCAATCAAGAAATGATTTTGCTACTGTAAAAATATGAGAAGAGACTCTGAATCCCCCCCCCCCCCCCCCCGAAAACATGAATAGTTGAATATCCTCAAACTCATCGAAATCCCCACTCCTAAACCATATATATTTTTGTTTCTTGAACCATGACCATGTCAAGGCAAATCTTTTTGTGGTATTAGTAGGTCATGGCATCTGCGGGTCACCTTAACCCCACCCCACCCTCCCAATATCAGAAATGATCTAATAACTTGAAAAAAATGCTTGTAATCCCCACCCTTAAAGCATAATTTTATATACTCTTCCTCCTTATGCATCTTATGGTACGTTATTTCAATCACAAGATATAAGAGAAGGTCCAGGAATAAGGTTTTTATATGGGACGGAACATCATTTTGCAGATAGAATTGACCCTCAGAATCAAATTTATATTTCTAAAACCTTATTGCGTATCTATGGCTCAGCCCCTGCTATATCCCTAAAGATGATGTGGCTATTCATTAAATCACGAGAGGAGTTCTGGGAAGTAGGTTTTTTTTAGGAGTGATAAACGTCAATTTTCTGCTACTATTTGACTCCCTGGATGAAATTTAAATTTTTAAAACCTTATTGCACGCCTATAGGACAGCCCCTATCATATCTCAAGAGATGACATAGCTACTGCATAAATTGTAAGAAGAGTTCTGGGAACCATATTTTTTTGGCATTTGTTGATGACCACAGACCCACGTGATAAAAATAAAAATTCTGAAACATGATTACACATCAACATGACACCCCAAATCATATTCTAGAAGATCATTTGGCTACTGCAATAGGAAATTGACGTTTTTTGAAACCAGACTTTTTGTAAAAAAAAAAAAAATTTTTCAGCCATTTAATGACCCCCAGGACAAAATTGAAATTCCTGAAACTTATTGCGCATCTATAGGACACCCCAAAACATATTCCAAGAGATGATTTGTCTACTGTTAAAAACGTAAAAGGAGTTCGAGGAAAAAGGTTTTTTGTCAAAAAACGTCATTTTTTAACAATTATTTGACCCCCAGGACTACCAGAGAATTTTTGAAACCTGTTTACAAAACAACATGACACCCCAAATCATACTCCAAGAGTTCAGTTTGATGGTTTATAAGATGTAAGGGCAGTTTGAGAAAGTAAAACGTGACAGACGGACGGACGGACGGACAGACGGAACAGGGTAACAACAATATACCCGAACTTTCTTTAGAAAGTGCGGGTATAATTATGATTCAGATATTTACCCTCATATATCAGTATATATACAAAACCAAGTAGATTTTTGTTTTTGGCGTATTTGTCATGGCCGTTTAATCAAATATGCAAACTTAAGATGAGTACATGAATATCAGATAGATATCAGGCAGATATATAGTACATGTACATCAGATAGATTTCATACATGTACATTGAACTCGACATGCGCCGTTCAAACAATATGGCAGCATATATCAGATATATATATATATATATATATATATATATATATATATATATATAATATACAATATTAGAAATACTCTCTTGACCCGAGGAGCCTGGAAAAAACAGTGCCCCACGGAGACAGTATTCTAATCAAATTTATGCCAAATGAATCGCAGACACTGTCGCGTGATCCATCCGCCAATACCAGGCGGAAATTTTGACAAAACAGTGACACCCGTAGACACAATACTTATGTCATATGAATGTCTATATTTAGACATTCTAGATTCAGATATGTATATAAGATATAGATAGATAAGTAAAACGGATCATGACTTGCCAGATATATACAAGTATATTTTAAGGATAGGTGCGAGATGAAGATGTCACAAACTGCACAATAGCATTTTTCAGAGAATTTATGTATATATTATTACCCAGATCTGACAAATGTACACCATCCATTCTAAATAATTTCTTTTGAGCTATCTGGATATCTGGGTATTTGATAGATGCCCCCTTAAGCTTTTTTAAAACAAATGTTGCAATTGCACTATTTATTCTACGCCTAGATTTTTCACCTTCAATGGTTGATAAAGACTGCCTCCAATTACCTCTAGACAATATATGTGACCATACAATGAGAGTGTTAGGCAGAAGTTGTGCTAACTGAGATAAAGTAAGTTTTGATTAATAATATGAACTAATGAAAGGTTGTCAATATGTAACAATAATTTTTTAGCTTTGAGTTGCTCTGCCCAAATAAAAATTCCTGAAACGATAGGCACAAGTTCCAGAAATGTTATATCTTTTGTTGTCTCATAAAACCAATGTAAAGGCCAAGCAAAATAACACCATTGATTGCCAAATATGACCCCACATCCCTTTGAACCTGAGCTATCTGTATAAAATTCAAGCGTCTCATCATCTTGCCATGTCAAAGATGGAAAAAGGGTTAATCCATTAAACTTTGAGAAAAATTCTACCCACATTTCTAAATCCAATCTTATTTCTTTTGAAATTCTTATGAAATGGAAAGATTTTTTTACCTCCTGCTAGTGCCACATACACATGACGACAAAATGCTCTTCCTGAAGGCAAAGCTTTAACCACAAATGCTAATGATCCTGCTAATGACTGTAACTTTTTAACAGTGACCTTTTTACAACTTAAAGCATCATTAATTTTTTCCAAAAATTCCGTAACTTTATCATCTGGAATGAAAATAGTTCTTGAAACTGTGTCAATACCTAAACCTAAGAAACAAATAGATGTGCATGGGCCTTGTGTTTTTTCTGGAGCTAATGGGATCCCTAAAAATTCAGACAACTTTATCATATGTGCCATTAACATCCTACAATCATCTGTGTTTGCTCTACCTATAAATAAAAAATCATCTAAGTAATGAATTACCCCCCTTGAATTTGACCTTTGCTGCAGCTCCCAGTGAAGGAAGGATGAGAACATCTCAAATAATGAACATGAAATTGAGCAACCCATTGGCAAACATTTGTCAACATACTATGAATTTAAAAACTTGAAACCTAGCAAACAAAAATCTTCAGGACAGACTGGCAACAATCTAAAAGCACTTGAAATGTCCATTTTGACCATAAATGCACATTCGCCCATCTCCTGAATCAGTGACAAGGCTTGATCAAATGTAGAGTAAGACACTGAACAATATTGCTGATCAATATGATCATTGATACTATTGCCCAATGGGTGGGATAAATTAGAAATCATGCGCCACCCACCTTGCTTTTTAGGGAGGATACCAATAGGATTACACCGTAAATTTGAAATAGGTGGAAAAGGGAAAGGGCCTAAAACTCTACCTGACCTTATTTCTTTATTTATTTTTTCATGTAACTCAACAGCATGTTCCTCTGCAGATACCATGTTTTTATATTCAACCATTTTTCTAATGCCTGTATATTGAAGAGAAAACCCATTTTTAAACCCATTTGATAGAACTTTTTCTATTTGTCTGTTTGGGTAATTTACAAGTAAAGAATCCAAGTTTGATGTATTAATTGGAGTGCTGCCAATATCCCATAATTTATGCAACAAGTTACATGTGGTTTTGTCGTCCTGTGGGTTCTTGCTGATTCCTGAAAAATTTGTTGTTGGAATTAAAATTATTCGAACGAGCTGGTGCAATTTTAGGAATTTGATAAGATTGATTATTCTTGAAGCAGTTGATGGAGGGATGATATGCATTACATGTGATGCACTGATACAAATACTTTCAATATTGTTTCTGACAAAGACCTCCATCCACTGGGAGAAGTTTGTCATTTTTGTTTCTTTATTTTTTGGTTTAACTTGAAAAACACCCCCCCCCCCCCCACCCTCAAAAACAATTTGATTTTGAATTTCTGAACAAGGCTCTTGCAGCAACAACTTATTTAAATGAACAAATTCGCCATTCCAAATTTTGTCTTTGTAAGCTTGGGACACATGGAACCCCAGCAGAGAAGTAACACTGTGGAATGGATTTGGCGTGTCAATAATATTTTCTAAGCAAATTTCTGTACCTTGATTCATGTTGGGGGGAACATGTAATGACAACGCACATGGCGCGTCCTGGATGTGATTAGCTATGGGCGGCATGTTAAGAGAAATCATCCGGGGGTCGATCATCCCGCTCTGTGACGTTCCCTGACATGCTTCAGTTGATACAGTTGACGCTGGTACCGCTGGTGTCGGAGGGGAAGCATTCCTATTTGAGCTGGCTGCAGCAGGCGGTCTCACTTGATTTCCTCGACGACCTCGGGCTAAAACATTGTTCGAAGCAACTGTTTTCGTTGAATTCGTCGACACGGCTGCATTTGGGCTTCTCGACTTAGAGGCCCTTTGGTTTCTTACTCTCAGCATATTTACTGATGGTTTCGGGTAATAAAACGCACCGATTATTAAGATACGATTTAATTTTTTTTTCGTTGTAAATTTTTTGCCACCGATTCAGGGAACAGTTAAATTAAGAGGAAGAGCTTAGCACGTATGCTCCGAGTCCAGGAAATGTAGAGTTATCACCCTTGAATTAACAATACAAGAGTTATCGTTCTTCCCCTTAACATATGCATAATTGCATGAAATAACAGGGTTTATCCATATTTGATAAACCTAATTATAAAGATACCTTAAAGCAGGATCATTGCTCAGTTTGATTCGCCCTAAGTCACATGTGTATATAAAGACTGTGTGTAAGTTATGCTTATTATTAATAGTACATTTCTTCGACCCTTCTTTTTCATAATCATTGTTTTGGAGTGGACCTGTGCATTGGTTATAATCAAAGAAGGGGTGTCCAACGAAATTAATTAGTTTGTAATTTTATATTATTTCATAATAACCTAATTACAAATATGTTTTACTACTTCCCTTTTTAAAATTACACTAATTTTACGGTATTTTTTGGGAATACAATACGTGTACATGCAAAACCCTAAACTCTCAATTTCAAAAGTTGTCATTAGACACGAAATTGCAATTGCAAAACAGAAAACCATAATAAAAAAAAGAAAACATATCCCTCCGTTGATCCTCTGACATTTTAAATAAAACATGAAATTAACAAAATAAGAGACATCTAAATGACATACTAGTATTCGAGATATCTCATTATAAGAGAAGCAATCGTTATGTTTTACCATGAGATTTTAATGCTGGGTTGAAGTCTTGAAAAAAAATCTGGAATATACTATCATCAATAAGAAAGTTTTAACAATTATGATTTTGTTTGCTTCCGGTGACGACGGGAAATGCCGGATAAATAATTAATACCTTATCTGCACATCTACATGTTTAGGTCTATTATATAGCAGAGCTTGGTTGCTCAATAAGTTTCTGTTATCGAGTCTTGCACGGACAAAATCAGAAAAGAATAAGAAAATATCCGATATACCTTAATACAAAAAAGCAATATTCCTTTTCGAGATATAAAGTGTCAAAGATTTTGTATTACGGCCCCTTATGTTCCTTAATTACGTAAAATATGAAGAACGTTTTAAAAGTATATGATTGCAGGTCGTTAAGATCATCATTCTTGCTTCAGTAATTGACAACAAAATATTGAGATAATGATAAGAGTTATGGATAAAAGCCTGTTGGTCCCTCCATTCTTATGTTTGTATGTCTGTGGGTATGAATGAGGTGGTGGTTTTGTAAATGTAGTTGTGAATGCATTTATGATAAAAACAAATTAACTTCCAATTTATATATGGTAAATGTCAAGATTATTGTTTGAAATTCATGCAATCATTCCTTGTCTTGTATACAAAAAATATCAATAACACACCACTCTGTAAACTGGTAATACTATATTCTATAGATTATTTTATAACACCTGGTCCACTACTTGACTTTGTATTTTTGAGAGGGTTTACCAGCTGTAAGATAAATTATATATATATATATATATATATATATATATATATATATATATATATATATATATATATATAATATTACTATATTACTATAGTAATATTATATATATATACTACTACTAATTACTATATTGTAATCTTATATAGATTACAAATTTCAAAGTTTCAAACTGTGTAAACCCTCTCAAAAATACAAAGTCAAGTAGTGGACCATATATATATATATATATATATATATATATATATATATATATATGACAAATGATACTCTGTATATACAAATGACACTGGTGTATGAATGCATAAACTGGGTTCTGATTATTGAGTGATTATTTCTTAAAATCAAAGCCAGTGATTAAATATCATAGCTATTAAACAAAGTGTACTAGAGTCTACACCCCCACTGGTATGATTATAAGTCTGATGTAGTAAAGTACTTTTGTTCCTAGTATGAGTATTTCTGGCTTGTTTGCTAACCTTGAATTATAATCTTAAAAACTTCATTAAATGGTCACTTTAGATCAATTAGTTTGAGAATTGAGAATTGAGAATTCGACAGAAAGGTTAAGTGAGATTGATGATAATAAATTGTTTAAAAAAAACTTGTAAATAAGAATTTTTATTTATAGAAATATCTTGTCAAATTGCATAGTTTTTTTTAAACATTCAACGATAACACTAAAAAAAATAATGTAATCTGAAGAAATCAAAAGTAATCATGTTACAGGAAGGAAATCATCCCTGATTGTAATATGTATCATTATATATGGTGGTCCAAATTATCTATTATCTACACTGCATTAGTACATTTGAGATATTCATGTAGCGGCTAGTAAGATGTATTTAGAAGAATGGTATCTATATTATGATAATACAATTATTGCAATTATAAGCACTACAAGTTTACAACATTATCAATGTCAAAAATACTACTATTGAGAACAAATGTAATGTTAAGCAGGAATGAATAATCACACATTCAGTGATGGCAAAACAGCTTGTGATAATACAAACATATACTTGACAACATCCAACAGGCTAAAAGGTGGGATACGTTTACAGGTATTCAAGTTGGTTTTAATAAAGGCACTCAGAAACGTTTGAATGAACTCATTTGATAAACTCCTAAATGTGTGAAATATGGACGTAAAAAAATCTATCTACATACCTGTCCGGCAATATCAAAGATCAGGTCTTTTACAAGGTGATAAAACCTAGCTTCAACAAAAAGGATCAGACGTATGTACACATTAATATCTGTCTGTTCCGCTAAACTAGATATAGGAGTTCCTTTATACTGTTGTCACCATCGCTTTACTTTAATGGACATCTTCACGAATCCATTCACTGTGTTAAAATAAATACGACCTCTCATTCACTAAATGTAGATTGAATTGATTATTTTTTAAGTGCAAGAATCAAAAGTATCGTGAATGATGTTAATTTTAAACAGTATTTCAGATGATGAAAAAATCAAAAACTTGTCCAAATTTTGGACTGTTGCTTTTAATAGTGAAAAAACCAATTAATATTTTTATGAATTGATTTATTAACTTTACAAGAAAACAGAGGAATTATCACAGCATACAATTTGGATATGGTGGTGATTATATAAAACAATCAAATGCTCATGTACATTTAGGGCTACAATTTCAGGCTGATGGAACTTGGACTAACCATACAACAAATATACATGAAAAGGCCTGTAAAAGGTTGCATATACTTAGATTATTGAAACATGTCATATATATAGAAATTCCCTTATTAAAATCTATTTTGCTTTTATTCGACCCATTTTAGAGTATGCAGACAAAGTGTGCGGTGATTGTACACAGGCAAATGCAGAGTTGCTTGAAAAGGCACAGGTTGAAGCTGCAAGAATTATTACTGATTATTACTTTTAGAGTTAATTCATCTAGATTATGTTTGCATGATGAACTGCGCTGGGAACCTTTACATCTTAGAAGAGCGCATCATAAACTAGATTTAATGTATAAGATAGTTAATGGTATAGCATTTAAAGAAATTAAATTGCAATTACATCGAACATTAGTTTGAAGTTTCATATTCATATCTAGTAATGGATAACTTATCTCAATTTTAGGTGAAACAAAATAACTATGATCTAATAAGTCCATCAACCTCTAAGGGTTGTTGTTTATTTAAGCAATTACTTGCCAGGCCTATTAAATTTATTTTGTTTATTATTTTTTTATTATTATTTTATTTTGATTTTATTTTGTCTCTTAAATTTCTAAATATTAAACCTTTCAATAAATGATAATAATTAAAATTTAATTTTTTATAACACTGAAATCCATATTGATTTTTTATACAGGTAGTTCATACCTAAAACAGACTATACTCAGTGGTCACTCAGGTGTGAAACTCACAATTTTAGCTAGATGGGAGTAAGAATTTCAGAATCTTAGCTACGTGGGAATAAACCAGGTCAACACGGGTAAATGAAGCCCTACAGGCATTCACACCTGTGCTAATCAGAATTAGAATCTCTCTCTCTCTCTCTCTCTCTCTCTCTCTCTCTCTCTCTCTCTCTCTCTCTCTCTCTCTCTCTCTACTCATAAGGTGCATGCAATTTTGTTGAAAAAGTATTAATTGTAAATTGTAAGTGTTTACCCCAGACCGTATTTTTTCCCTCACAATCCTCAAAAAATGATTTCTTATTTCTTAAATACAATGTATATAATGATTCATAATTAAGCAAGGAATTGGAAACAAGTAAACACTATATATATAAATCCGCTTATATATATATATATATCAATTGCCAAAAACATAAAACCCAAAGATCCAGTGTAGGGTTTCTTGGATATATACATGTACATGGTATGTAAAGAAGGAGCTTAAAGAATTTTAATTGACCTCAGTATGCAACACACCAGTCAGCCATTAGCTCTACTCAAAGTAAATACCTCCACAAAACAGGAGCACATAACTGTTCAGAGTCGATTTGTTAAAACGTGTAACTGTGTGATTGTTATGCAAAAAAATATAAATACAAAAAAGTTGCCTATTTTGCTTACATAAATAAATATTGATTACAGGTGTATATACTCAAAGGATAAAACAATGAAAAACAACATCAACATTATATTAAATCTAGTTTTAAAAAAATCATTATACATTTGAAATGATATGCACACCTATTAAGAATTCCCCGAGGGAATGAAATGATAGAGGCTCGCACAGCTGCTATCACGTGACACCGTTTGGCTACGAACGGTTAATGTGTAAACACTTTATGTGCTCTGTAGAATGGCGTGGTTAAAACTTTTATTATTTGACCCAATAGGGTTGGATCCTTTGATCAAAAGTCTAATAGGTTTTTTGAAGTATTTGTTTCAAAATCAATACACGCAGCTTGACCAAAATTCAAAACAAATATTTGGGGTCTGTATGCTTTGTTTGGAGCTACAGTGGACTTTCTGCATTGAATGTGCAACTTGAAGATAATTCGCCTTTTCCTCGATTTTCATTTCATCGTAATGAACCATTGTTTAATGAACAAGGGATAGAGAAGGGAGACATGGCGGACAAGTCTTCAACGAGCAGTGTTCAGCTTTAACAAAGCTGGAATCAAGTAAGTTCATTGTGACTTTATATTTACAATCATCTTTAGCTTAAGTTACGTTTGTACTACATTATAAGGAACTATCTGGTGTTGAATTAAGCAACACTCAAAGGATGACTCTCTATAATTATACGACTGTTTCAGAGTTTTACTCATGTTCGAATGTGATTTCTAGATTATGATTGACACCTTAATTATTTTAAATGAAAAAAATTGTAAAGTTTGCAAATTCATTATAACTAAAGTACATATGACTTTAGAATAATTGATAACAAATAATAAAACATGATTTCCAAACATATAACAGGAGGAATGTAAATAATTTTGATAATAGACTACCAGAAATATGAAAAATAAATAATATTATGCAAATTTATATGGTATAATGAATATCTTAGAAAACCGAGAAATAAATAATTATTGCATTAAGGTAGGACGCGGCTAAATAAAGACCACAATACAACTCGACTCTGAAAATAGTTACACTCAAGAATTCAATATCTTATTACAGGTAAGGGATATCTAATTCTACCCTGATTCAATGTTGACTATACTTGGATGACGTACATTGTAATCTAAAGACTTATTATACAGGTATGTTAAATATTGTAATATTATACCTACCATACTCTACATGTTTAATAGATAAGGCCCTATAAAGACTGAAAAAGAAAACAAACACGAATTTCTTGGGGAAAAAAAGTAAATACATAATCTGATAAAATTGAAACTAAAATAAGAAAAATATTGACTACGACCTTCATGATTAAAAAAAACCCACAAAAATATTGTTGATCTTCAGAAAGGTAAAGATATGACTTCATTTACAAGGAAACCAGCTAACAAAACCTGAAAAAGATGTACATGTATATTAATTAGGGATGTCAACGAGTACTCAAGTACTCGACTATCGCTCTGTCACACCGATAATTGACTAAAATTTTCTTAGTCCACCTTCATGCCGGGAACTCTTTAACATTGTTGTTTGCTTTTTAAAAAACTAATTATACAGAATAATGATTAAGAAGGCTAGATAGTTACTCAAGATTACACAAAAGGTGGTTTAAAATTGCTAGATGTCCATAATTTTGTTTCTTCTCCCAAATGTTCGTGGATCAAAAGGTTGACTCTCAAACACAATCCGTGGATGGATATTTTTTTGTCAATTGACGGCAAACATGTTGTAATGAAACTGAAATGTTAGAATCTGGGGATGATTTTATCAGAAAAACGATAAAACAAAATAATGTTTTTTTGGCAAGATGTTTTACAGTCATGGCTCCAGGTAGTGAACATGTTCAATAAACAGCCTGGTTATATTAAGAAAAATATTATCAATGGCACAACTCTTGTATTACAGTCGCCAATAAATCTTTCTTTAATAATGTATGGTACCAACGTGGCATAAAATTAGTTGGCAATTTTTTATTTGAAAATGGAGCTCTTTTGACATTTGATAATTTTTTACAAACTTTTAACTTGCCTGATGTATACGTCATGCAATACAACAGTATTATTAGTGCTATTTCAAAGTGTTTAAAATCAGTTTATGTGGAAAGAGTAAATATTGAAAAAAATTGTACTCCCTTTTTACCAATATATTTTGAAGTGATTTTATTGAATGATAAAATGTATCAAGGCAATTTATAAAACGTTGAACTATACTGATGTGGTCCCAACTGCAATATCAAAATGGAACAATGCATTACCACATGGACAAAATCTGTGCATACAAGAATGTTTCAAAATAAGTTTTATGACAACTAATGATATAGCTGTTCAATGGCTACAGTACAGAGTTCTACACAGAATTCTTCCTGTGAATTATTATTTGAAAAAAATCAAGATCATTGCTAATGATTGCTGTACTATTTGTAAAGAAGAAATAGAAACAATGCAACATGTATTTTCTAGTTGTATTAATGTTTTACCCTTGTGGAATAATCTTAGTATGTCTATATATAGAACACCAAGGAAAAGGGTTGGTTTCAATGTTATCAATATACTGTTTGGAGAAAATTCTCTAAATGTAGATAATAATCCTGTGGACATCATAATTTTATATACAAAACAATTCAATAAAGTGATTAAACATATTTTTAAAAAGTGATATTATGTTAATAGACATTTCGCATGTTTGAATTGAAAAATATAAATAAAGAAAATGCTAAAAAAAAGAAGTCTAAATTGTCACTGATGCCATTTTAAGATTATATCAATCTCCTAAAAACGAAGATCTTTGTATAAAGATATAAGAAAATATTGAACTTTCAAACCTACAATATTAAGATCTTTGTATAAAGATATAAGAAAATATTGAACTTTCAAACCTGCAATATTAATATCTTTGTATGAAGATATTATAGCATTGAATGATTTATTTTTGACGTCGTCGTGTCAATAACTGCCGTCAGGTTAGCAGACAAATTGAATAACGCGCGTTAATTGAGTTGAGATCGATGAGCATGAAAATATAATCCATGAAAAACAATTGTTGAATTTTGTTTTTGTTGAATAATTGTAAAACATGGTGTTTTGACAACAGGTATGAAATATATATTTTTAACCGATAACATGTAAATCAATGTTTGGGAACTACTTATGTATATTACATGTAAATTCATACGCAGTGATTAGTTGTTGCATTTAGAGGCATTTAAAGATCACAGAATTTAATGGAAAACACACAAGAATGTAAATATAAGAAAATATTGAACTTTCAAATCTGCAATATTAAGATTTTTCTGAACTAGATATTATAGTTTATGGCTTAAAATCATACTTGAATTTTTAAGGTAGATCTAATGGCCATTTTTTTTTAGCATCCACCCTCGTTAGTTATTTCTCATATTCCCTTTTTTGAATTGATTTCGGGCCGAAGTGTTTTGTGACGAGGTGAACAGTTTTGTCATAATTTCATAGTCCTACACTGTAAAATATAGTTGAAATGATAAAATTTCCAGCGTTTTTTGATGAGAAAAATGTGTCATGAGCCGTCGCCCACAAAAAAATGATATATGTTATGTGGTATTGCAGGATATTTACATTTTCCGGTGTTTTTATCTATGATAACAATACAAATCGATTTTGTAAAGTATAGCCCAATACATTTCATCAATGACTATTTAAATATTTTATCGGAAAACTGCTGAAATTCATATAAATATAAAATAAAGTAATTAGGAAACATTCAATGAATAATATGGGGTGATCAAATAAGGTCGGGTGTGATGAAATGTATCACAAAGCCCTTCAAGCTTTATTGGATTTGATGAACCCGGCCGTATTTGATCACCTCATAATGATTCATTATTCCTTATTTAATTTCATTGGTAATGACAGCTGAGGAATTAGTTTCCTATTCAAAGTTTGATTTGTTAGGTTTAATTTTAAGGTTTAAGCTAATATTATCTCCAATATTTATCAAGCTTTATGATGGAAGTGTTTATTGCAATCATCAAGTTCACACTTGTTTTCAGTGGTTTTGATCTGTATAAATTTATGTATCTTTTGTAAGATGTAATAGATCATTTCACAATATAATCTTTTGAATTATTTTGTTCCTTTTTTTATTAAGAAGGCTCGATGGTATGTCCTTTTTTAAAACTATATTTATATTCTTTAAAAGGAGAGCTTGATTTGTATAAAGTTATAAGAAAACATTCAAATTTTAAATTTAAATACTAGGATTCCTTTTTACTAAATAATAGTATATGGTTAAAAAGATGTATCTAAACGTCTAAGACAGATCTGATGGATAATTTGTTGATCATTCAGCCTTCTTAACAGGCTTAATCAGGATCACTTACGTTTGTATTGTTAAAAAAAATGAAATCATTGCAATAATTTTTAGCTCTCTTAGCTTGTTTTGTTTATAGTAACTTAGCTTTAAGGAGGGCTTAATGGTCGTGACCATTTGTAGACTGATTTGATATTCTTTAGAAGATCTCTATATGAAAATATAGGAAAAATACCCAAAGAACTGTATGCGTGATAAAGTGTTTTTAAGCCCCAAAATTCAAAGTTGTAAATAGAGCATTAGAAACTACCTAAAAGATAGGTTAACATACATCTAGTTTGGGTTTATAAAGATAAATTGTCTAATCGAAGTCATAATAGAAATATGATATCTTATTAATGAGCTTATTTCACAAAAAGTTCGTATTTAAGCCAAAAATGGGGCATTTCCTATCAGTTTTTTGAAAAGGAAACATCGAGAGCATGCTTGCTCCAACACCATTTTTTAAAATGATATGCAAATAATCTATAGAATAATATATGTAAAAATGGTTTTGGAGCAACATTGCGCTCTATATCTCCTAAATATGAATATGAAGAAAAACTGATGATTTTTTTTATGCTGTAGAGAAAATGCGGGAAATAGTCAATTACCGTGACGTCATAGTAGCACGAGGAATGATCGATGTGATAAAACTTTTCGATTTCTGTAACTACCATATTCAGTTTTATATTTCATTAAAATATCTATATGATATGATATTTTTCAAATTATAAAAATTGGGGACAGAAATTAGACCTTATCGCATATGGTTCTTTAAAAGGTAAAATATTTGGACTTTTTCTTTACTAAATAATAGTTTATAGCTGAATGAATCAAAATAAATTTTTTAAGGTAGATCTTATGGTTAATTTGTTGACCGTCTAGCCTCCGTGAAATGTTTTAGTGAATTTTAATAAAAATTCATGTCGTTTCTTTTGGTTCTTTTCAAAATGTGGGCTATTCTGAAATCAAAACCGAAAGGCCGAATCTATATGTTTCCATTAAGGTCAAAGAACATGGATTTGAAAGTCTTTATTCTGGTATATTCTTTAAAGCATTGCAAAAGTTAAAAATTACTATTTCAGATATTTCATTATCATGATTATATATACTATTACATATTCATAGTGCAAATTCTGTTGTAAGTTTAGATTTTATTACATGTACTATTTTTGTAAATTGTTGTAAATTAAAAAAAAATAAAAAAAGAAGGTATCTATCTCACCTTATTCAAGTTCATCACAAGTTCCCCCACCCCATGGTTCGTTTTGGGATTCCCCCACCCCAGGGTTCGTTTTGGGATTCCCCCACCCCATGGTTGGTTTTTGGATCCCCCCACCCCAGGGTTCGTTTTGGGATTCGCCCACCCCAGGGTTCGTTTTGGGATTCGCCCACCCCAGGGTTCGTTTTGGGATTCCCCCACCCCAAGGTTCGTTTTGGGATTCCCCCACCCCAGGGTTCGTTTTGGGATTCCCTCACCCCAGGATTTTTTGATATTTTTTAGGTTTGTTGCCAAGAAGCCAAGTTAGTTTATAAATAGCGAATTTTGTTTTGTCTTTTGATTTTGATATGTATTTTTCCTGTACATGTATTAGATAACTGAAGCAATGAAATATGTTAGTTCTTGCACTAAAGATTTTTTTGTAGCTATTTAGATTCATATGCTGCGAAAAGACATGTGACTAAACGTATCAATCAAATTTGGAAAGTAATGTGTATAAACTTTGAGTATGATCATAAAAATGACCAATACAGCAATCCATCAAATATTTTTCAATTGAAATTAAATTTTAGAGTAGCAAGTAAACAAATGATTTAAATATATCGCACAGATCGGCGACATTGTGTGCGATTCTCGGGAGTTTAAATCAGTGGGGCATATCTCCTGGACAGGTACCTGTTTCCAGGTGAACCTTAATTTAAAGCCAAAGGTTTTGTATTTAATATTATATTTCAGACTAACGTTTTTCTTGGGAGGTATTTCAATCACGGAGATAGATATCTTCGATCATAGGAAAACATCTGTGCGTCTAAGAAGTTTTGTTAATATGATCCCTTTCCTTAGTAGAATAACAAGTAGAATGTATATCTGTTCAAATAATTTATTAAAATGTATACTTAGTACATCTATCTATATTTCACTGTTTACCACTCTCCATTCTCCAAGTCGTCAAATCCGATTTTTGATTACTTTTTGTCCGGTGTCCGTCTGTCTGTTCGTCCGTCAGTCTGAAACTTTTAACATTTGTGACTTCCTCTCCAGAATTAATTGGCGCCAATTTTACATGTAATCTTACTTTATTTTAAATCTTTTCTTGAAAAATCTTTTGGCCAGAAAAACTGAAACTTGTGTTAAATAAGTCTTAGGTGTTGTAGATTAAAGGTGAGATCAGAATGTTGGTTGACACTTTAAATATGAAATTATGTAGAGAAAAAACTTTGAGAATCTTCTTTTCAATACCATATTGACCAAAAAGCTGAAACTTTTTTGAATGTATTCTCAGGTAGTTTATATTCAAGTTTGTTTAGATAATGATCAAAAGGATCATGATCGTAAGAGTTTGGATAAAGCAAAAATGAGAACTGAAAGTTTACAAAGAAAAAACGGGAGAAAAATCTTTTTATTAAAAATCTTGCTTACTAAAAAAAACCCCGTTAAGCCAAACAACTTGAAACTTGTATGAAAGCATTATCAGGTAGTGTAGATTCAAGATATTTCAAATCATAATCACATGTTGAGGACGAGGGCACACTGAAAAGGGGTTAAATGTACACAATGAAATGAATATAAAATGCCCCTCTCATCTACTTGGCAACTGAGCGGAAAATGTATAAGCATTCTCGGATAGTTTAAATTCATGTTTGTTTGAATGGGTAGGGAAGGACTACAAAGGGGGTTGGAATTTTACATAGGAATAAATAGAGAGAAAAAACGATGATTACTTTTCTTACTTGCATTTCTATATATGTGACTTTAAACTTTTTAAGTTTCCATTGTATCCATCTTTAACACCGCTTTCTATGCTAAAAGATAAACAACGCAACTATCTTTTGACGCATTACTC
Source organism: Magallana nippona (assembly GCA_033439105.1). Classification (NCBI taxonomy): domain Eukaryota; kingdom Metazoa; phylum Mollusca; class Bivalvia; order Ostreida; family Ostreidae; genus Magallana; species Magallana nippona. The sequence continues at coordinate 25,871,535 of CM065924.1, forward strand.
TTTTTTATGATAGTATTTATCATTGTATTCAGAATTCACGTCAAGAAAAAACAATGTGTGCTCAAATATTTTTGATTCATGAAATTTGAAATTTACGCAAACTTTTCAAAAAATGGTTTTTGCTAAGGGCAATTTTGTGAAAAAAAATTGAAAAACAAGAGTCCAATAAAAAGCAACATGCTATGTTGGACCCCAGTCAAGTCAAACTTAATTTTATATAAAGTAGCCCGAGAATTTGAATTCATCACAATGAAAGTCTGCAGTATTATTTTCAATTTCAACATGACATTCTAGAAATCTTACACCGGTATCGCTAAAATACCGGTGTGAGATAGGGAAATAAAATCAATTTTGTATGTGCTAGATTACAGGTTAAACAAATCTAATTAAGCCAACTTTGTGACATTACACAAATTAAGGAGGCAAATAACCTTGAGATCTACCTGAAACTTTAAGATATGATTTAAACTATTATTTAGTAAGGAGAACCATTTTAAATATTTTATGCGTTTTATTGTTTTGTTCCTGGGATCAGACATGAATTGAATGTGAAATACCCCCATATATTTCACAAATATTTATATAACTATGCGATAAAATGTTTACTATTCAATCCATGGCTATATTAAACCCTATCATGTTAACTGCACCGATATATACAATTGATTTTTGATATTTTTTTATATATACATATGCATCATTAAGACTTGAAAAATATGTATAAGTATCAAAATTTATCTATTACATTGTGTGACTGTAATACGGGAGTCAGTAATACGTGTAATAAAAAAAGAAAAAAAAGAAAATCATCAGCTTATCTATAAGCAGTTATTTAAAGCTAAAAATGTCGTGTTTAATAATTATTTTTTAAAATAAGCAATGTTTGTGTTTTTCACCACGCTATATAAACTAGAAACTTTCGGAAAATTATACAATTTGATCCAAACGCATTTAAAAGTATTGAATATGATTTTCAATTATTTTTTGTACATTCCGATCCTAACTTTAAGGTCAGATGTTCCTCGAAAAATCATGATTATTTGTAAAATTTACAACGGCCTGACAATATACCTAATAAAATAATTATTATTTATGATCATTTTTAACATGATTAATATATATATATATATATATATATATATATATATATATATATATATATATATATATATATATATATATATATATATATATAGATAAATAGATAGATAGATGTGTGTGTGTGTGTGTGTGTGTGTGTGTGTGTGTGTGTGTGTGTGTGTGTGTGCTAAACATTTGTATTTCTGGTAAGGTACCCTAAGTTTTTGCAAGAAAGCTAGTCAAAGTAGTTGTAAATTAATGACAATTTCCTGGAAAAATGTATATAAAATTGAGGAACGTGTCGTCTGACCTTAAATGCCCAAGTTTGAAATATTGGGAATCACCAGATCACGTGATGTCGCAAGCTTATTAAGTATGCATAAAAAAATAGACACGAAAGCGTGGTTGGCATGCTGGTAGCAGGCTGACGTATTTATTTCGTAGACAGACAAAGACACAACAAATGATTGAGTTGAGGACTCCCCGAAAGGGATAATACTGACTTTCTGTTTTAATTATTCTCTGATAAGGTAAGAGTTTAAATGGTGGTTTTCATGTTAATTTATCATATATTTAATTTTTCGTAAAGAAAGTAGTGTAGGCATAATTGTTTGTCAAAAAAGTATTTTCAGTTTCGGTGTCACTCCTCTTCTTACGCAGTCTGAACCTCATGCTGTTTTTCCCCCGAGAAACACTTAACGTGAATCGTTTAGAAATATGCAAAGAAAATATTCATTTCTCGTCACATGAACTAATCGTAGTATTCAATTAAGGTCAAGATCTAGTAAATGAAAGATGCCTACAGGTTTATGAAATTCTGGACATAAATTCTCTCAATGATGCTTAATTACAATAGCTGTGTCTGTTATGGTGTATCGGGGCTTAAATATTTGGTAAAAGTAACGAAAAATCATGTTTTTAACTATCAATTTCTCTGTAATATAAAGGAAAACAGTAACAAATTTCGGGGTTTTGTCCATTTTTGACTAATGAAATATATCTAGATTGCCTACAATCTCTCTAAAAACGGCATTAAACAAGCTCTTGATCTCCTTTTTAAAATGATGTCGAATCGATTATAGGTATTGGGATTACTTTTTCTGTGATTTAATATAGAATGTCAAGACAATGTTTCATTTTCTACATTATTCCTATAAAGCCCTAAAGTACGGGAAAAAATAAACAAATCAATTATGACGTCAAAAGGGTTCTAGCACCAAAAAAACATACTCTGAAATCATTACTAGATCTTGACCTTAAAAAGCGCATTCGTCAGAATAATTCCTTTTATACAGATCATTAAACTAACAAAGTTTTGGTTGGGTTTCCAACCTAGCAACACCAAGGTTACAAAAGGCAAATTTAGCTTTGTATTAAAAACACATAAATAACAAACATTTTTGATACAAATATCAAAGGACAGGTGTTCTTTTCTATCTTTCTTAACACGTTTCAAATTCCAATTAACTCTCTCTAAGGATTTCAATTGACAAAAAAGGCGCTATTATTAATTGTGATGTTTGATAAAATTAAAACGGATATTATTTAAATCTATTATTTCAAAGATTAAATTATAAATCGAAACACAATTAAGGAATAAAAAAAAAAACATTCGACACTCAGGGATTGCAATTGAACGTTTAATGAAATACCAAATATATAACGTCTCTCCCTAAAATTGAACTGGATTTAGTAAAACAACAAGAGAAAAGCTGTCAATGTTCCTTCGGAAAACCAAAATCGAGCCTAGAATGCCGCTTCCAGTTGGAGGCGGTGATTTTCCAGTTTTCGTAATGGCGCCGGTTCTGACGTTTTCCTGGCATGTAAAATATCACAATCGTTAAAAAAAAGCCAGGAAAACGTCAGGTATTTCAGACTAGGATTCGAGCTACCGATGCACTGGTATATCCTTTTTTTAATTTGATCTCAACTTGAACACTATATTTATTCCATTATATTCATCGTGGTCAAAATTGCAATAACTTCATAAAATGTATGGATGCCATCGAAACATTTCTATTTATTTAATTTCATTTATAAAGTTTGAAGGATAAATACAATGTTTATGATGAAAATATTACTTTGAAGCTGAGGATCGGAGAACCTTAATGGGGATCAGTGTGATGCTAGCAATTTACGACAATCGTACCAATCACCTACATCAAATATATAGATTTTCCTGCAATGTATATAATGTAATTGTTAATTATACGAAGGGTTGGCGGTCATTAGGGTATGAGTGTGCCAATTAAAACAGTGCACATAATCAATATTTAAATATTGGAAATTATTTGATTTGTCCTTTATATTTATTTCGCCCTTCTGTGAGCTTAACGTGACTGTTAACAACTACATACACTTGGATGGAGGTGTAAGCAAACCTGAGATCCAGGGTAGACGGTGTATATTTTTTTTACATTTCCTTTTACATAATTAAGTCAACATAGTCAATTTTATCTCTCATTCAATACATACATTACTATTTTAATTGCTTATTATTTTTTACAATGCCGACTTAGAGCAAAATCAATACCGGATATCTAAAACGTTATGTAAAAGTCAAACCAATCTTGTAAAATCCGTATTGTGACTTTTTCAATACCCGGACTACTCAATGTTTACGTCAGCATCAAAGGAATGCCGTCCCAACAACAATGTATCAGGTTCCAACGGTGTAACTGCATTACAAATACATGTAGTTGAAAAAGTTTACCGTGGGTCTAAAAACAACTATTATCCTTATTTATACATATTTTTGAAATTATTCTTATGTTTGGAATGACTTTATTCAATACTACGTCAAGAGAGAGAGAGAGAGAGAGAGAGAGAGAGAGAGAGAGAGAGAGAGAGAGAGAGAGAGAGCTAGAGCTCTTAAGTGGGCTTAGCGAAGTAAGGCCTCATCAGATTCTAAAAAAAAATCCCTTTTGCTTTTTAGAAAAAACTTTAAATTTAGTATCGACATCTTTCTGGGTTGACCTCTGAATCCAATCCAGGTTAGTGAGCTATGCACAAGCAAGGCTACAACTGCAGAAATGTTTCAAAAAATTGTTTAGATCCGTGTTAACTCTGCTCGTTACACTCGGGGATTGGACCCGGGTCGCCTGGGCACAAGTCCACGACTCTAACGAATGAGCTACGGACTCTCGCTTCAGGACTTTAGAGCCCCAAATCTGCGAGGATCGTTTTTAAAACAAATTTCATTTTCATATTCATATATGTAAGTAAAGGTCACTATCGAATAATAACAAAAAAAATCGTGAACAAGCAAAAACGTAGAATCTTTAATTTCTCGAAACCGGAAGTGACGATTAAAATAATAACATGTAATTTTCTTACAAATTTTGTCATGATAAAGGTCTGAAAATTTAATCAAAATCGACTGAAGCGTTTTTGAGAAAACGTGAGAGAGAGAAAAAATAATAAGGACCCGAGGACAACGAGAGGTCTTCTGTCTGAATGCACCATAAAATTAGCTATCGAGATTGTTGTTCTTTTCTATCTTTTCTTAACATTTATAACCTTTATAAGGATTTCAATAGACGTATAATTATACTGAAAAAGGCGTTAATATTGTGATCTTTTAATAAAATAAAATCGGACATTTATAAATCTGTCATTTCAAATATAAAATCCTAAATCCCAGTACAATTAAGGAAGAAAAAAAATTAAACCCGGCTCGCCTGTTAAATTGTCACGACTCTAACGAATGAACTTTCGGACTCTTGCTTCAGGATTTTGGAGTCCAAAATCTCGAGAATGTGAAAATCGATTTTAAAACAAATTCCATATTCTTTATTTATAAATTATTTTAAAGCGTTTCAATCGAAAAATGACAGAAAAAAATTTATAGTAAAGAAAAATTACGGTTTTTTAAGTCCTTCCTGTGCGACTGGAAGTATGCGGTCTTTAAGTATATGGTGTTTAAAATGTAGTTATTGTTCTGTATATAGTTTCAGTTTACTAGCTAAGTATCTACTAAGTATAACAACGGTATTTATCACAAAATCATTAATAAACAATCTGAAAATTTGAACGTGGTATTTACTTGTATAAATTGACGTAAAAGGTTTTAAAGAACAATTTGTATGGGTATTTTTAATTTGACCAATACAAAATAGCTTGATTTGTCAACCGTATACATGTTTCTATAGTCTGGTACAGAATAATGATACTTTGAAATAAATATATTTTTATTGTATATTATAAATTTGATTCAAAGCGATGCACATATTCATAAGGTTAAGATAATTGAATATTGAATAATTGATTTATTGATTCATAATGTCCTGGTGAAAATCCATGCATGTTTAACCTATAGAATATACTGTGTCCATATCAACAAAACAAAAATCTGAAACAAAATATAAGACGCTTAACTGTGCTGCATAAGCGGGGATAACATAATGGACGGGGAACGTAAATAATTTGATTAGAATCTGGTGAAGCGTAAGTACTTTTAAACATTTGAACTCAAAGAATGCAACTAGAATACATTATTCTAAGATAAATTATCTCTATGTTGTCTATTGCAAGGCAACGTGCCCTCAAGATGCAAGAAATAATCAACTTAAACATATAGGCTATTGATTAACATATAGGCTAATAACCATATTGTTCAAGGTACACGTACTTGCTATTGACTTCACACCATGACAACATATTTCTTTATTATTTAAATTTACAAGTAACAAATATATTTAAAATATTGTGAAAACAATAAAATAAAAACTGTTTGCTAATTATGAATACCCAATAAACCAACTTAATGTTTCATACTTTTCCATAATTTTGTATTTCGTTTCCTCTATAAAATACAGGCGTTTTCCTTTATCAAATCGCTCACAGATATTTTAAATTTACTTATTTTAGAAACAAATTGCCGATATTACCAATATTGTGGTCCTAGATAGAAATCATTTAGACAGGCTGTCTGGAATTTCATTTTTGATTGTTTTTAGATTTCGCAGTTATAATAGTTAAAACATAGATAAAGTTTGCATCTATATCTTTCTGATGTATATCCTTTGATCTTATTTTTAAACGAAATTTATTCTAAGGGCTTGTTGATTATCTTATTCTTATGTTACATATGAATTACAATGTATATTTAACTTAATTACACGTCTAGCTCAAAGATTTCAGAAGACCAACTTTAAATTAACGATCCTCATTTTCCCGAGAATAGAGCATAAGTTAGTTGTTATTCTTCAAATTTCTTTTATAATATAGGCTATGCACGTGTTTTTAAACCTTTAATTGGAAGAATAAATTTGATTCATAAATAAAACATGCATGATATTAATATCAACTGTGTCAATTAAACATTATAAAAATTGATTGGGGAAGAAAGTAGTCTTTTTGAAAATATGTAATTATCTCTATTTGTTACAGGCGTCAAAAATGAAGCATGGAAGATGATGAGTACCACAATATTTAAAAAGGGTTTAATTCCTGAAAAAGTAAGCAAAATGCAAATTAATATCAAAACACGAAATGCATGTCCATGGCACCTGATCCAACCTCTATTTTTTTAGAGGTCCGTGTTTGCTCTGCTCCTGTTTTGTAATTTTCCTTTGGACTTTTGAATTTGAACACTGTTCGTTATCACCACATGCCATGTACATGTTTGTCTTTCAATTGTACTCTAATGTTTTGTATTATGTTATTTTTTTTTCTCAATTGTTTACTATCAATTTTAGGTGTACAGGTCAATAAAAAGATCTCGACAATACACTCCGAGACATCTGATATACTGCCACGTTATTTTGACCAAAAGAGGACTTGTACTATGGATTGGTATTAGAAATCGTTATTTGCCAATGGAAAAAAAAGATAACTGTAAAGGACTAAGACATGTTTACTGCATACAAGTTTAGGAATAGTAGTGTATCTGTGTTTATTTTACTTTAGTGTTAATCCATTATAAAATGTCATAAGCTTTTTAACACCAAAAGCACATGTGATTCTAATAGATAAAAATATCTTTATTTTTTATTCCACGTCATATTACATAGTTCAAACCGGCCACCAGGTCATTTAAAATGTTCGCATGCACAAGTCGTTTAAGATTACATGCCATAAAAATAAAACGAAATTACGAAGTTACTACAGTCAAACGCACCAAATGTTACTGTATGCATTTGAACGTAGGATCACTGTGTATGCATATATATGCATAATTTGTAACCTTTACCAAAGTCAAAACAAATGTGAAAAATCATATTATATTTGTTTTATAGGTCACCCAAGTCACTATTGCTATCTATTGCTATTGTTACCTGATCAATCAAAGAACAATGTTTTTATATTTAAAACCTAAGGCTCCACTGGACAATATTTTATTCAAGTTACTGTTTTAAGAGAGTGTCTTCGGATCTTTGTTACAATAAATACCTCTGCACTCATTCATCATTTGCATATCAATTCATTTTAAGTGCTTACACTATTTCTGTGGAAATTGACAAACAGGTTTTGTCGTTTCAAAGATAAGACTTTTTCGAGATTTATAATATACACGTTTAGCAATTTTTAAAAAAATAATTTTTAAGCTTTTTGACCTTCCTGAGCTTAATCCATCCCTGCATATAGTTTACAATCCAAAATATCGTCAGAATTTGGTCTGGACTCTAGTATTACCTATCCCGGTTCATATCACAAAACAAGTTTTTTGTCATGTCTTTGTAGCCAAATTTGACATATTTAAAGCAAGAAAAAGGCAATTAAGGGTCAAAATTTCCTCTATTCCAGAAATTAATGGAAATGGTAGTATATATATTGTTGAAGTATTATATTTAATATGTTGGTTGGTATTTTATGAAAAAAAAATTTAAAAATGTGTTATTACAGTGAGTCAAAGGTCAGTAGGTCAAAGGGCAATTTCAACGATAAAAACCGATTTTCTTCTTGTGGTACACGTACATAATGTTCTTTATAACCATTTTGAATTTTTAGAAACGTATTTTAACACACAAGCAGTCGTAATATTATCAACAATGTTTTGAAGAAAAATATTAGATCATTAATTACCTTTTTTTTGTTTTTGGTCAAAACACAAACATGTTGGAAAGTCATATTGATTAAAAATGGATGTAATGCATACATACACTGTACTAATAAAAATTCATATTTACATTTCTAACAAACATATTAAAATGAAGTCTCTATTAATTCATTAATATTTCAAATAGTTATGGCAAGAAAAATAAAAAAAAGTGTATTAATTTTATGGTAGTGGTTTTTTAGGAAACCATTTATACCATTTTCTTTTTTTCATTGAATTTAAAATGTAAGATGTAAGGTATTTTTATGATCAATGAAGTCATGTTCGTAATCAATATTATAAATTAAAGCATATTTACTTAATTATTTCAGAATAATAAGTTGAAAATGTTTCAGTATCAGTTATCAGGATTTCAAAATGATATTAGGTGATACATTATCTAATTTAATGATATTTACAAAAATAATAAAAAAATATAATTTTTGGATCAGTAATATCTTAAAAATCCTGAATTAAACAGACTGATCAGAAAATATATCATTTAATCTTCCAATAATTTTTTTGAAGCTTGTAAATCAATAACATATGTTTCCTTCCTGTTATCGCTGTGTAACTGTTCTGGTAAATCTGCTCTTAAAGGTAATTTCTAGTATTAAGAGTAGCTTTAACTGTTGAACTGTACTGTAAATAATTCTCCTGACACAGTTTATTAAAAAGTGATAAACTTGTTATAAAGATGAAACTGTATGAATTAAAATGAACAGAGAATTATAACTGCAAAATGCTACCAAAGATCTTAACGATCTCTGATCCTCAGCAATGTTCGATAACTCTAAATAATCCGGAATTTTTTTATCCGTACCATAAATCTGCTTTTTATATAGACACATTTAGAAAGTCTTGAATTATTAATATTACGCAAGAACATTCAACGAACTACTTGGCTTAGTGGCTCCACGGAGACCTACTACCTAGAGGTAAAGGGGTTCGAGGCACCGTTGCATCGGTACAACCCTTTTGTACTAATTTGATCTCAACTTGTATACGTAGTTTATTCCATTATCTTCATGCATGGATACCATCAAATATTTTTTTTTATTTTACTTCATTATTAACGTTTGAAGAATAAATAGCATTTTTAGGATAAAAAAAATACTTTAAGGCTGAGGATCGGTGAACCTTAAGAATTAAGATTTTTAAAATAAAAACCGATATTGGAGGGATTGATCGACTGACCTTTTTTTTTTTTTACAGCATATGCAATTCCTCATTTAAAAAATAACCCGATATTAATTGCATATAAAAGATAATGTTATCTGTATCATGTGATATTTGGTTCCATTTCGATATTGTGACAGAAATGAAAGTGGATCTTCAACCTGATTAAGATTGGTTGTTTGTATTTGAATAAACAGGACAGTTTTCAGGGATTCTCAATTGTTTATATCTTTTTATACAAGTTTATTTTCAATTAATCTTCTTGGCAAATAATTTCCCGTAAGATCTAAGTACTTCTGAGTGCCTTCAAATCTTCACCCCTAGGATTCGGTGGTTTGTTGATATAATGCACGTTTTCTCTAGCATTCAATGTAAATTAATATCTTCATTGAATGGTCTTTTGCAATAAAGGTACAGTAATTAATGTTTATTTAATACGGCTAACCAGTAATTTTTATCTTGTCTGTAACAATTTAGTTTGCTTTATATAGACACCTCTATATGTGTTTTAAGAGGAACTAAATTTCAAACTAAAAATTATATATCGCGAATGTATATCACAAATGTTTTTTAAAACTAATTATTTGTGATAATAAAGAATTGGTTTTTATCAAAAATTATTGACTGATTAAATATTAAACATTGCTCCTTACTTCTATGATCTTAAACGAATACATTGGCTTGCTGAATATGCATTTCTTTTCTCTTTTTTTTGAAAACAGAACAAGGTACAGCTTCAGTTATATTTTACCCTGTTCAAAAGTGTTTTAGCTCACCTGAGCCAAATGCTCACGTGAGCTTTTATGATCAAAATTTGTCCGTTGTCTGTTGCTTCGTCGTCGTTGTCGTAAACTTTTCCCATTTTCATCTTCTTCTCCAGAACCACAGGTCTAAATTAAACAAACCTGACACAAGCATCTTTGTGGCAAGGGCTTTTTAAGAATTAAAGAAAAGTTGTAAGTATTTAAAAAAAGAAAAACTTCTAAAAAAAACCAATTGGCTAGAAAAGCTGTTACTGGTGTGGAAGCATCCTAAGGTTGTGTAGATTCAAGTTTGTTCAAATCATGATCCCTAAGTGTAAATTCAAGTTTGTTTAAATAATGATCCATCAGGGTAGAATGGGGCCACAAAGGAGGGGGTGTTGAATTTTTATATTGGAATAAATAGAGAAAAACTTTTGAAAATCTTATTCTCAAAAAATGAAACATCAAAAGGAGCTCAATGTTTAACTTAAGACAATATGGAGAATATTTGATAATCTTTATAAAAAAGATATACGCTACTTAGTTGTCTAGATATTTTAAAAACGGCTATTGTTGCTCAGATGAGCGATGTGGTTTCTGGGCATCTTGTTTTTAAATACCCCCCCCCCCCCAAAAAAAAATAGAATTAAAGAAATATAAAAATGCTATATATATAAATACAACAATATTCCTAAATTAGGAATCTCTAAATACTTTTTCTGATAACTTAGCATGAAACATCGAGCACAGGTGAATTTCTGTCATTCAGTCAAGATGACTGAACGGTAACAAAAGGGTAGCTGCGTTTAACGCCATTCAGTGACCTTTTCAGACCTTCAATTAATACGCAGTTGACTACATGGCACAGTTTCACCATGTGTCTATTTTTTGATTAAATTATCTTTCATACATATATTTTTGTAAATCTAAATAATTTATATTTCTTTTTAGAAAAGAAAAAAAATAATTTATATCCGTTATCATATGGACTTGGAATAAATACATCATTTCGATATTTTGACAGAAAAAAAAATGGAACTTTAATTGGTTGTTTCATGGAGTCGTCTCACTGGAAGAAACAGGACAGTTTTCAGGCATTCTGAAGTCGTCATTTTTTTATATCTTGTAATACAAGTTTTTTCTCAGTCTTCTTGGCAATGAATTTCCCGTAAGATCTAGGTACTTATGAGTGTCTTCGAACTCCATCCTTAGGATTCGGTGCTTTGTGGATGTTAATGCACGTTTTCTGAAGTATTCAATATGAAAATAATCTGTTGACTGAACGGTTTTCCGCAATATTGGAACAATAATTAATGTTTATTAAGCGACTGAACAGCAATTTTCATACAATTACGTTTGCTGCATATCGACATCTTTAATTTTATTAAAGGAACTAATTTGACGATAAAATGTATTTATCGTTAATCATTATAATAAATGTCTTCTAAAATTTATTATTTGGTATATTGTTTATTTTCGTTCTTTTCTCAAATAAATGAATTATAAGATATTTTTAAAATCACAAAAAGCACACAATTTGCCATCTTCCACTAACATTTTCTGATTGAATCAATAATGATATTTTTATTTGTGGTGAGATATCATAAAATAAGCTGTCGCTTTGACAGAACTTGGCAGTAATCGGACATCCTATGGCTGCTAATCTTCTTAATAGTACAAAACACCTTGTAAATATGACGACATCAATCAACCAAACATGTCGTAAATTTACTAGGACCGGACACTCTAAACCATATCATATTCTTAATATTTCTTTGTTGATAACAAAAACAATAGGTATAATGGTATTTGTGGATTGTCTTGGCGGTTTTCTGAATTAGAAAAATCCGCCTCATCAGGGGTGCAAGCTTAGATGCAGCATCTATTATTGAAGTCTTGATCTGATTAATATGTAGTCTTCGTTTTTATGCTTGCTATAAGCGATAATCGGTTCCGATTTGAATAAATCTCTGCAGATTGGGTCTATAGTCATTTTGTTCCAATATTGTAGAACGCGCCTCCTCAATCCTTTGAGACTTTGGTTATATTTGGTAATCATGACATTTGGTAGGTGGTGTTTTTGTTTGTTTGATTTATGCAATAGCAGCTCCCTCTTTGTGTTGATTATTTCCGTTATTACGGGGTCTATTTCAGAGGCAGAGTAACCTCTCTTTGACAAATGTGTCTTAAAATTTCCTAGGATTTCTTCTTGTCTGTGAGGGTCATTTGTATTTCTCGCATGTCTTATGCATTCTCCTTTGATAAACGCTTTGAACACTGCTGGGTTGTGTGCACAATCTCTACGGAGATACTGAAAGTTATTTGTTTGTTTGAAGTACGAATTAAGGCCAATCTTGTTTTGAACAAGAAATGGTTGACCTTTAAAAACGAGCGTGTCCAGGAAAGTCACAGAGTTTTGAGCAGTTTCACTACTTTGTTACTTTTTATTTTTAGTGGTAAACGATTCCTCATCGGATTTAAGTAATTCTGAATGTCTTCATTCTATATCCCAATGTTTCGGTGGTTTGTGGATGTAATGCACGATTTTGTAGCATTCAATATATTTAAAAAGATATGTTTATTTAAATTGTTAAAAAGTTTTAAATAATAAACAAAACAGCCGATATTTCCCTACCGTTAACATCCTTATTAATATTGCAATTGTTTAAAGTCAATAGAAAAATGGATAATTGTAAGCATTATTGAGAAGCTTATTAAACACGATTTCATGTTTTATAAAAGCCTACTGCTTTAAAGAAACTAGACGTCTGCTAAGGGGACCAATCTTGTAGAGTGGGGTTTTGTAACGTACAATTCTTGGCAATCAATTTTACAATAAGATCTAAGTACTTCTGATTGCCCTCATCTTCGAATATGTCGATGGTTTGTGCGTTTTTGAATTCTAGAAAGGAAAAAAAAACATTCTTTAATGGATTGGTTTTATAGTAAAATTGTTTGAATAATTAAATAACATTAAATAAATGATCGTTAATTAAATAACATTGCGACTTACTTCTGTGATATTTAACGAATCGGCCTGCTACATATTTATATATTTTGCTTGACATTCCAAGGGGGCCAATCGTGTAGAGTGGGTTTTTTAACGTACAATTCTTGGCAATCAATTTCCAATAAGATCTAAGTACTTCTTAGTGCCCTTATCTTCGAATATGTCGATGGTTTGTGCGTTTTTGAATTCTAGAAATGACAAAGAAACATTCTTTAAAGGATTGGTTTTATAGTAAAATTGTTTGAATAATTAAATAACATTAAATACACGAACGTCAATTAAATAACACTGCTACTTACTTCTGTGATTTTTAAAGAATCGGCCTGCTACAAATATATTTTTTCTTTTAAAACAAGGTTCAGTTTTATTTATATTTTATGCTGTTTTAAAGTGCGTTTTCTTTAATATCACAAGACAATTATAAATGTAGCATTAAATGCCTTAGAATACCCCCAAATTAAAAACCTATATAAAATTACTTCATTAGACATTCAAAAATGTGTTTATAACATCATAAAAAGAGTTTTGATTCCTTTTTTCACAATTTAGTAATGAACACCGATTACAGGTTAATTTCTGCCATTCAGTCAAAGTGACTGAAAGGTAACAAAAAGGTGATGAAATGTAAGACTTATGCCATTCAGTCACCTATCCAGACAGTTAAAACTCAGTTTATTACAAGACACAGTTTCACCTTGTGGATGTTTAAGTAGTTTTTTAAAAAGAAAATTGTGTCGGAGGCCATCACCCATAATGAAATTCACTTTTAAATTTATAATGCGATATCCCATACAAATATATTTATTTTGCTGTACATGTGGCGACAGCTCCAGATACATTATATCTAGGGAAAATTATTTAAGTATTGAATGCTTATTTTTGGATGTCGTCGGCCCTATGACACACCAAGCGGTGCAGACAAATTGGTATTATAATTTGTCTGCACCGCTCGGTGTATCATAGGACTGACGACATCCAAAAATAAGCATTCAATGCTTATATTTATATTCATACTGATGTCTATTTGTATGAAATGTATGTGTATCGTTGCTGTAAAGTCAATATATACGCTCTCAGTCAGGGATTTGAAACATACATGGAACAGCCATATTAACATCTTATTTGGTTGGGTTCCGCGACTAAAAATATAGTGCCAGAAACTTTGTAAAACCCCATTTTTTAAAGAATATATATAATTTAATGATTATTTTTCAAAAGTACACATCAAATTAGTTATGTAAGATTAAACGTTCCATTTAATCTTACAAAAATAAATATACTCAAAACACGTGGAGACGTTTATATTTTTGCACATGGCGCATGAATTATCAAAGTGTATTCATAGAAAATTGAACGTCGCAGATTTCCAATGCAAGGATAAGGGGAAATATACACTGAAAGTAAATATACCAAAATGTGCTATGTATTTTTATTTTAGTCTACAGTATAGGAATATAGCCTATTGTTGGAGTCATTTTTCCCATTTGAAAACAGAATAAAAGTGCATTGCTAGAACTGTTAATACTTGTTCAAGATGCAATATGTTTATATCTCTTTTTGATAGTTTAATGTTATTTATCTTTAGTTTATTTTATGAGTGTCTTCCTGTATATATGTTTCATTGCTTTTAAAGCAGTTTTTTAAAAGACGTAAAATTACACTTGTTTGATATACATGTACCTGGGTATCTCTTCATTTTTAAGGAAAATATTTGACTTTGATTAAGCAAGGAAAAGTAAATTTCACGTTTTTAAGTTCTGTTATCAGCTTTTTGTATAAGAGGCAGGATGATACGTTTTATCCCCCCCTCTCCAAACATTTTTAAGGTATTGATATGTCGAGAAGCATTCAAGGATGTCTTTTCTATCTTGAGCTGGGCATGGTGAATCGTTTATTATACAATTCCTATGTGCATATATTTGGCTCATACTCAACTTTAGACCAAACGCCTTATCTATACACAGTGTTAGTTTTTATTGTTGTTGTTGTTGTTGTGTTTTAACGATGCAATAGACAAGATTGTTTAGTCCATTTTTTTAATGTGAAATATCTAGAACAATGTATGTTTTGTTCTTTTGTTTTTGTTTTATTTTTACTGAAGAATGTCTACACTAAGGTATTTCGTATTGATGATATACCCATCTTCACCCTCATGAATAAATAATCATTGCTTCAGAACTTTCATAATTTTGAATCAAGCATAAGATATTTGCTTTATACCATACTATAACAAATTGCAAACATTATTTTCTCTAATGCGTCAGAAGTGCATAAACAGAGTTTTACTATGATTAGTAAATAACCAATATTCAACTTGTATTCAATGTGTTAACCACTTCTTGTATGTAGTGTTTATCTGTGCGGGTATTATTTTATTTATAGTTAAATGTTTATTACTAAGTATTTACCTGAACTACTTATTGTGAAGAATAAAACCTCTACAGAAATGCTGTTTTCCATTTGTTTTGATGTGTTGTCGATTTCATGAAAATGTACAAATGGTATATATTTAAGGAATGAATTTCATTTTTTAAATTACCAGTTATAATATTTCAATTTTTTTTAAGAAACAAAAAGGTCTCCTGTATAAATAGCAGAATAAACATTTGTATTATCTTAAAAAGTAGCTTATTGGCATAGCAGATTCTAACAATGACTTTTTAATTTACACTCAATTGAAAGGAAATTCAAATGGTAAACTTAAGGCGATGTGGGTAAAAAGTGTTAGGTCGGATTGTACTATTCGTAGATTTCATTCCATAGAACAACTTTTTAAGAACTACATTTGATATGGTCTGATATCTGCCACTCATTTTAATCAATTCTTAAATAGAATCGTATCAAAATTAAACCTTCATAAAACATTATACAGAAGGTGTCTTTCACATTAATCTTGATATGAGTCATCATTGTTCAATAGCTGTTCATCTATGACGTCAGTAAAATTAGTTAATTCCCGCAATTTTTCAAACAAATGCAAATGTTATCAGTTTTTCTTTATATTTTGCCTTTGGAAGTATAGAGCGCAGGTCTGCTCAAGTAAGATTTTTACATACGTTTTTGTCATATAATTATACACATTATAGTTAAAAGTTATAGTGTACCGGAGCAAGAATGCACCGGTGTTTTTAAGTCGAAAAACTGTCGGGAAATACCCCTATTTTTGGTCCAAAACATTAATTTATCAAAAGAAAGCAATCTTCATGACGTCGTTTTACGTTAAGACGTCACTGGGGTGATAACCTTTTACTAATTTTTAAAAAAATATGATTTCAAATATTTTCAATCTTATTTTAAAGCTTTCTATGAAAGTTTAATTTTGAGGGCGAGAAACACATAAAACCGCATGTAGTCCTTTTCAAAAAAAAAAAAATCATAAGCAAATATTAACATATCTGTTTTGTACTACCTAAGTGCAATCTTTATTGTAACTGCAGGGGCATAATAATCTAAGTAATAAACGTGATAGATATATCGATAACAGTACAGCGATTTTTAAAACATTCCCAAATCCCTCTAACTATTTTTAGAATCGGTAGGATCGGTAGGACAACAAAGTAGTGCCTTTAAGCAAAATAGTTTATATACTTGCACAGTGTATATACATTTATTGTGACATTTTAAATTAGAATGCTTGACACATGTCAGAAAAGAGGATTTTTAATTTTAAAAGCGAGTGTCAAAATTGAATTATCATTTGAAGGAAAGACTTTAGATTGTTTTGTGTACACCCTTTCCAAAACTGGGAAACTTTGACCTTCATTTTCAGAGTTTTTAGATACAGACACATTTTGCCGGAAAACGAATCTGACTTCGCACCACGAAATATTAACAGGAGAGAGACAATTTGATGAGCTTTTATTTAAGTGGCCCCTCGTTGCTGAACGAAAATAAGGGTTATACAGATGTTAAGATAGGTTCAAGATTTTAGAGAAAGTCAAATGTGTTAGGGTCTTGGAGCTGATTACATATTACAATAAATACTGATCACGCCCTTTTCAGACATGCACAATTAATACAACGATTGATTTCAATATAGAAGTAACTAAAGATACAGAGCTTGATATTGATTATCCGGATGTTAAGTTAGGTGAGAATGTTTTGAGTTGTTTAAAGCAGGTTTGAATGTCAAAAGGACAATGCCTATCCTAACCAACAATGACTTCATGGATTATGAAACTGATTATGAAACATAAGGATAGCTTTTGATACAGAACATGGTCTCAATTATCAAAAATGCTAAGTAAACTTGCTTGACGGATGAAATAGCTAATAAACGATTCCTGTTTCCATGATATTACATCATATATTATGTTCTTTAAAGTATAATATGCATTCTCTGGTGATTAAGCTATATTAACGAAAAAATGCCAAGGTACAAAATTCCATATTTAGACCTAAAATGAATGTGTTAAACGTTAGGAACTGTTTATTTATGCTTAAAATGAATGAGATAGACAAATCAGCTTGACAAATACTTTTTACTGGTATATTGAAACCTATGTAAACAAAAACAGGGCACGAGCCTTGTTTACATGACAAGGAATTGTGATGCCTGTATCTTGCTTATAACTATACGACTGGCTCTAAAATTTCATTTGACCACTAGAAATGCATTCCTAAAACATTGTAAATAATAAAAATAGAAATATAGAATTTGACCAAAATCGTGATCATGCCCTTTCAAAAGGGCATGGTCACGATTTTGGTCAAATTTTATTTTTCTATTTTTATTGCTAGCAATGCTTTAGTAATACATTCATTTCTAATGATCGACCAAAATTTGAGTGGCACTCTAGATTTATATGGAAGATACACAGCTCACAATGTATGTAAACAAGACTCGTGACATGGTTTGTTTATATTGTTTCAATATACCAGTAAAAAACTTTTTTAAAGCTGATCTATCAGCTAATTCGTTTTGAGCAAAAATAAACAGTTCCTAGCGTTTGTCATATTCATTTAAGGTCTGAACCTGGAGAGTTTATTTCAACAATCAATATGTAAGCATATGCAGGCATTTCTGCCGTTCCAAAAAGGCGTGATGTCGGGTTTATCTTTCTTAAGGAATAAGGAATCATTTGTTGATTATTAAGAGGAGATCAAGTACGTTAGGGGTATCAAACCTAATAAAGCCCGAAGGGCCTTATGATAGATTTGATTACACCCAAACGTATTTGATCTTATAATGATTAAAAAATGATTTCTTATTACTTATTTTCATATACTTTTCAGCAATTGTACAATTTAATATGAAAATAGTCATCGATGAAATGTATTGGACTGTAAATTACTAAATCGATTCGTAGTGTTATCACAGACAACGACAATGGAAAATGTAAAGATAATGGATTTAAGGTATTGCTTAGCTATCACCTAATGCTGATGCAGAGTCTACTGTTAGAGCCTATAAAATATCCATCGAGTGTGAATGCAAATTAAGGGATTAAATAAAACTGCAAAACGCTTCATTGTTTTCCAAATTGTAGAATGTTTCTAGGGTCTAAAGTCTGGAGTCTGAAAGTGGATACGACATGTAATAACTTGTCATATATAGCAGAAAAAAAACATTCAATTGGCAATTTAATTTGAATGGTAAACGCCTAGTGTTAGAGTTTGTATGAAGCCACATTACTTTACATTGAATTTGTGTCGCCCGGGCGAGCTGAACAATTTGCCTTATCCTAAGGTATTGGTAAAACATTTCAGGTGTTAGAAATGTTCATATAAAGAAAAATAAAAAAAAACGTTCACCATCATTGCAATTTACCTACACGCGCCCTAATATTTCTTGTGTATTTGAACGATATAGAAATTCGTTTTAACCACTACACATGAACGTGTGTCTACATTTGATATAGCAAATTTATATGTCGTGTATCAGTGCTTGTGTGAGAGTGTGTTAAGAGCTATAATGTTCGAGAAAAATAACTATAAATTTAATATACATGTTTCTAATACAAAAATCCAGGGAATAGAGGATGATATGGCGCTACACCTTTTCACTTTCTGAACGTTTCAAGGAAGACCATATGGGTTTTTAGCTAGTTTGTTGTTCTTACATCACGTATTAGAAAACTGGTCATTGTTGAAAGAGAAAATGGCAACACATTACATGCGTTTGTGTAAGTAAAAATTTAAGGAAGACAATGAGAGTTTTTCTTCGTTTTTATTCTTTCATTTATTTCTTACAATGCGTGTCAGAAACCGGTAAAAACTGGTTATTGTTAAACCAAAAAATGGCAACACATCACCTGCGTACATGTAAGCAAAACTTTTATAATCAAAGCATATATGTATCATACGATTGAAAACTAGATGATACCCCGCGCAAGCGCGGGAATTAACACTTTACACATTATGATGATATAATGCTTAATATGTTGAACCATATGTTTTGTTCATTTTTGTATCTACTTTTTCCGATGTTTTCCTTACCTTATTCTTTAAAATTGAAATAAAAAACAAACTGCATTGTTGGATATTTAAAGGAGCGGACAGGGATGAAAAATCTAAACTGAAATGTATGTGGCCATAATCCTTTTTGTTGCAGCTGACTGAAAAAAAAAAAAAACTTTTTTATTGTATTTATTTTAAATCAGTCAAATGGTATTTAGTGTATCTCTCTCTTAATGTGGTTCTTTATATCACTACAATTTCTATTACTGTCCCAAAAAGGAATTTCAGATAAAAAACACTGTTTTGAAAAACAATCTGGAGAGGGCGGAGCATCCCCATTAAACTTCCCCGTTTTATACATACATCATTTATTCATATAGACGTAGAATACAACAATCTGTTCATTAATGTTTACAAATTAATGCCTAAGGTTTACAACTAATCTGTCGTGGTATGAAAATGAATGAAATTAAAACACGCTTGGTTATATAATTATGCATTATTATCCATTTGCATGCATATTAAATATTTTAAACCACCCGATGGTTAACTCGCCCTACACTTTCCGTCATAATGTCATTTAGTCAACCCGTTTCTGGGCACCCCGTTCTGAAAAGTTCTTTCCATGTATCTGCCTGCGATGCATGATGAACTCATCCTACACTTTTCGTTAATTAGTCAATCCGCGTTCTTGGTTACCCCGTTCTGGAAAGTTATATCCCATTATCTCACCAGAGGTCGTTTTTTGCAAGCGAATGGGTTTAAAAACTAAATTCGCCCACTAAAGAAACGAATTGACTCATTTTATTTATTCAACATTTGTCAAATCTTAACTTCTATGTATTCTCTAAATAGGCTCACAGTAAATATATTCACTATTTACGTAATTATTCAATATTATTTCATTGCAAGTATATATTTTGATCGAGACTATCCCTGACTTGGATCCGCCAAAGCGTGTCCACCGCCTTACTCTCATTTTTGCTATTTCGGGCTTGTTTATCGAAAATGAAAGTAGGTTTTTGATTAATTTCACAATAAAAACTTATCAGTTAAAATTCAGTTAAACCGTACGGATATTATCTCACATGTGTTGAAATACCAAAGGTGTAAGCAAGTACTCTGGTGCAGGCATTTTGTACTTTATTTGCAAAATGCCTTAATTTGTAAGTATAGATGATACTTTCGGTTTATATTGATATATTCAATATATATGATATATTAAATAAATATGATATATTCGGTTTAATATTTTTGGCATATATATGTACAGTATTGGTACATGCATGAATGATTTAATACTGAGAGATCAATATTTCAGACTGATTTACTATTTCTTAGTTATAGAAGCTGAAAGTCCTCCATTAATAAATGATTATATTACGTAATGTCTACCTGAGATAATCAAATAAAACAGACAGGACAAAACCATTTTGCAACATTCTAACATTAATCAATATTTATTGTGCCAACCTATTGCTTTCTGGTTCAAAATGTTCTAAAGTAAGGCAAAATCAACTTAATTTATATGCAGTACTAGTAAATGACAATGCTACTGGTATAGATATATATTCTCGTTAATCTTGTGAATAAAAAAAACTGTTCAAATCCTGTTCAACATGGACGTCGAAAGTATTATCTGCATGATTTCTTCTATCCTATATACAATGTACATTATGCATAG
Organism: Magallana nippona; assembly: GCA_033439105.1. Classification (NCBI taxonomy): domain Eukaryota; kingdom Metazoa; phylum Mollusca; class Bivalvia; order Ostreida; family Ostreidae; genus Magallana; species Magallana nippona. The sequence goes on from CM065924.1 coordinate 25,892,669, forward strand.
CAGATATAACATTTTTATCTTGTAGTTGTATATTGTACTCGGGTCATTGAGTTCGAAGTATTTTCATGTATTACAACTACGTTTCTTTATTCAATTGCAGGTGTTCCCAGTATCATTATACTAGCTGTTTGGGTTTATATGCACATGATTGTGACAGTAAAGTAGTGTTTGTTTCTTACCATTACATATAACTCTTCTCGTCCAGCCATGCACTACAGAAATCACATGCATCTTTTTTTCTTATTTTTATCGTATTAACTCGCCTTTATGCCCTTAGTTTTGCATGTGAGTTGAGCATCACTTATTTTATTTCCTTCATTATCTACTTTTGTCCTTCCGACGCCCTGTCGTATTCGTCTTTGTGGGCCCTGATAATGCATTTAGAACTCCACATATAGTTATATGTTGTTTGCTTTTTATGTTTTTTACTAATGTGTTATGTATACATGTACAATTTCTTCACCACAATATAGGTTTCAACAGCAAATGTGCATTCTTATGGCAGTAATATGAAAAGAAAAGCCTTAAGGATTACTTTACTCAGAATGAGAAAAAAATCCTCTGATGATAATGAAAAATCATCTATCGTGTGACATAGACCTTTGATTGTAGTGTTATTTTTCACTTTCAATAATGTAGGTCAATAACCTACGTTTTGAGCTAATGGCCATTGAATATTTTTTTGAAAGTTTAAGAAAAATCTCTAAAAAATGTACAATATGATTTAGATTTTCTTAATTGTGAAACTCTTTTAAAAACTTAATACATTTAAGAAATCGCAGTGGCACTAAATAGATACAAAGCATTAAGTTTTCATTGACAATTTAAAAAAAAATATTCCAGTTCGAATTTCCTATATCAGTTTTAAAATTCCTACCAATTGTTGATCCAATTTAACAAAAAAAGGAATGATGATAATAATGAAACATTTATAGAATCAAACTAATTATATTTTTATATTGACCTTAACTGAATAAAACTTGCAATAAGATGTGTGAAGAATGCTATATACATGGCGGTTGCCGGAAAAATGTATGCTTTGGAATATATTTTGCAGCAGTGCAAGTTATTCTAATGGAAAATTAAATAAAAACTTAGAGGTTAGAGACATGGAAATGAAAAATTGTATATGATTATTGCGATTGTTTGCTTGGTTTTAGTGGGGTTTTTGGGGGGTTTTCGGGGGTTTTTTTTGTGTTTTCTTTTTTGTTTATTTTTTTTCCATTTTAAAACACTACTGGCTCTCAAAACCCCTATCCGTATGAAAATCCCCTGTCTTTCCCTGTCACCCCCTGTGCTTTCCCTGTCATCCCCTGTGCACCCCCTGGCAGCCCCTGTACACATACCCTGTACACCCTGTAATACCCTGTCAGCCCCTGTACACATCCCCTATGTGCCACTGTAAACCCCTGTCACCCACTGTACGCCCCCTGTCACCCACTGTAAGCCATTGCTTTATTAAGTCATTTTTAAAAGTCAACTAAAATTTGAGTGTCAGTCGTCGTTGGATATAATGTGTTTTTTAACAGAGAGAGAGAGAGAGAGAGAGAGAGAGAGGAGAGAGAGAGAGAGAGAGAGATATCTCGGTTCAAAAACTCGCTTCTATAGACAGCGTTTTCTAAATTCGCTCTAATGTGAAAGTAGTGCCTTGCAAAAGGAAAAAGAAGGACATGGAGAATTTGTTATTTTTCCTATCTAACATACTCACCTTAATGCGCTCTTTTTTAATTTCTATAATATATCTCAATTTCAGGTCTCTCTCTTTCTCTATTTCTTCTTTTTTTCTTTCTTTCTTTCTGTCTCTCTCTCTCTCTCTCTCTTTCTTTCTGTCTCTCTCTCTCTCTCTCTCTCTCTCTCTCTCTCTCTCTCTCTCTCTCTCTCTCTCTCTCTCTCTCTCTCTCTCTCTCTATTTCTTTATACGGAGCGGTCTCCAATTGCTACAATATTCTTCGACTCTCTCCTCCAAAAGTTTGAGATTCATTGATTAATATTTCATATATACATGCATTTGTTAGATTTGAATGTTGATTTTGCGCTGTTGGTTATTATTTCTACACCCCTTCCTGGTTATGACGATTTCATGCAATTGCTTATAAATTTAAAAGTGGTTTTTATCAATTTCACCCCAGAAAGACATTGTAGTATTCGACATCGACTCAATGATCCTGGGCATCCATGATTAGGGATGGATATGTTTCGTCTCTTTGCACGACATCATTATGAATTTTTTGAAGCCCGATGGGAAAATCACCTAAATCTTTGCTAGTGTTATTCAACTTTATCCTTGTTTTTATGTTTTCACATGCGACTAAAGGCTCCGAGATAGATTTGTTACTTCCAATCTATAGCAACACATGTTATTAATATTCAGTGGCCGTCACATTTGGAATGGAGAGGGGGTAGGGGGTCCCCCCCCGAAAAAAATGCTTAAATTTAGATAGCCAAATTACTACAAATACCTTGGAATCTCCCTGACAAAGTTAAATATCCAGCTGAGCACCCCCCCCCCCCTCGGAAAAAAATTTCTGTTGCAGTTAGATGTATCGATGGGACTTCACACCACATCTACAGACCTTAAACTGACAGTGTGCATAGACATTATCACTGGATTCACACAATTGTTATCAACGATAATTCTAACACACATCGCTTTCCAAACGAATGCGTCATCATTGGAGACACAACTTCCCCAAAAAGCGACCCTTTTGTCACTGCATACTCTCGTGCAAAAAAAAAGACGCCATGCAGAGAGGCAATGTAGAAAATTAACTTCGAAATAAACAAATACAAAGTGAATGTTTAACATGTAATTCGGTAGCTGCAGAACTGTAGCTCTCAGGGAACTTTGGGTTGACGGACCGTTGAGCTACAGTTCTGTCCATACGAAAAACTATATATATATATATATATATATATATATATATATATATATATATATATATATATATATATATATATATATATAACGCACAAAAAGTTGCGCGCGGTTAAGACTCTTTAAGCTAATCTAGGAATATATTCTTTGAAAAATTTGATACCAAAACATTTCTGAGAGATTTTGCTACTGTCACACATGTTTACTTGCCTCAAACGATTTTCTAAACACCCTAACTGACCTCGGAAAGTGAAGTATGTTACATTCACATCGGGATCAAGAGCCGCCATTTTTACCTGTAAACAAACAACACCGTTTCACTTTACGGGACTGATGAGGATGTTTAAAAGATATTAGGCAAGTAAAGGGATCACATAAAAAGTACAATGTCTCAGGAAAACTGTAGCTCCACGGTCCGTCAACCCAAATTTTCCGTGGAGCTACAGTTCTGCAGCTAGTGATTCGGAAAATAAAATTGTACCACGCTATTGATACAAGTAACTGGTAGACGGTCATTATTTGTGTTGCTCTGCAGAAGAAAACAATGATGAATGTATGATTAAAACATTCTATACTAACTTTCATAACGTGTTATATATTAATACAGAATAACAAAAAAAGTCGATGTATAAGTTTACAAATATGTTTTTAACTTTTTAGACAACCCTCATTTCTTAGCGTACATAGTACTAGTGCAAGTTTGATGTCGTTCTACCTTGGAGAGATATATAGCCCACAAGGTTTTGTTATGTAAACAAAGCTCTGGGCATGTTTTTGTTTCCATTTTGAATGTTGAAAAGAAAATTCCGGGTACCTGTAAAGTGCGAAACGAAATCGGAACGTTTCGTTTCGTTTCGTTCGGTTTCGTTTCGTTTTGTTTCGATTTCGTTTCAAACTTTACAGGTACCCGAAAATTCCAGGTTTAGACTAATCTGACAAAGCTAGGAAATGTATTTACTATATGTTCAAAATGAATTAGCAGATAGAAAATTTAGCTTGAGAAAGAACTTTTACCGATAAATTGAAGCAATATAAAGAAAAATATGGCACGAACCTTGTTTTCATGAGAAAGAATTGTTAGCCCTGTATCTTGCATATAACTCTACGACGGACACTCAAATTTTTGTTGATCATAAGAAATGCATTACTATTTTACTTTCATTATTATTATGAAAGACAGCAAAACGACACAAATGTGTGATATCCTAAAAAAATAAACAAGCAAAATAAAAGGAACATAGTACAGTTTAGAGTTTATAATATACTTTTTTCACTTCAAATATTGAAATTAATAAACATTTGATATTTGATATGATTGAAAAAGTTTTCAAGTACTAACTTTTCAATCTCTCTGAAAGGTATGTATTAGCTTATATCGTAAATAATGTTACTTGTTTAGTTTTGCTTTAAGACTGAAATGATTTTGTGCTCACAAAACTTCTCAATCAATTAAATAGGAAGCTATCATATTTTGCAGTTTTATGTTCCTTTTTCTATTTCAGATTAATCTCATATTTTCGATTTGATTTTAAATTGGTTCCAACATGATGAGCGTTGTCTAAATATAACTTTTATTAACAAGAATGTGAATCGTAAAAGAGCGTTCATTGGTGTGGCTTTGTTTATATGTTTAAGCACTTTATTTACATCAAAATAATTCAACAAGTTTTTTTCTATCATGCACCAAATAAATTTGTTAATATTATTGATTTTAATGTGACTTTGTCGTTCATTTTTGTAGATAGTAATATGGGTTGTTCGGTTGATTGTTCCGTTGATTCCTAGCCATCATATATGTCTTCATGGGAACATAAACTAACGGAAATGAAGATTCGTTTTGTTTCAACAACACATCCAAAAACAGTAGTTCTTAACAATTGGTGTTTGACGTCTTATTTTTTTTAAAATATGAAGATTAATATCACCTGTGAGCCACAAGAAGAAGCAAAGTACGAACTTATTCCTTGCTTATTTATCATTTTCTTTATGAACTCCAAAATACACAGGTGAGCAAGTAAGAAAATTGTGATAATTTTAAAAGCAAGTGTTTAATTTTAATTTCAAACTGATACATCTTAAAATTAAGTGGAACTTACTAAGTTGGATTGGATCTATCTATCTATAATATTAAAGAAACAAAAGAGTAAAAATATTGAAATATTATTTTAAATTTTTTTATTATAAAAAATGTGCACAATTTGATGGCACAAAACCAGGTGTTCATACCCTTGTTCATTTATCATAACTAACCAAATGAATATATTGCATTATGTATTCGTTTATTTTCCTCACCAGATCTGGAAAGTTCTGCGATGACATTACGGAGCAACTATCTGTCCAGGTATTCATATCAACTATTTATTTATTGTTAAATTCAGGTACTACGTAACATCATTTTTCAAAGTGAAAGGTGAGAAAAAAAAGGTAACAAATGGCTTATACGTTATTTTTCTAAGGTAACTACGAGAAATAAGTACCTTTTTAAAAAAGTTACATACCCCTGCCATTTTCTCGTGATTGATATTCATACTTAGATTATCCTCAAGCCAATTAAGGTGTCAGTACAAACATAAACTGACAATGCAGTGTTATGTGTTTTCACAGGTCTCACAGTATATGAATTCGCGACTCGTTTACAATGAGGATACCAGAGGCAACGAAGAAGGAAATGATGTTTACAATCACCTTCACCAAGACCCTATTGAGGTCGATATACAGTCGGACTATGACCACACCCCTCAACAGATGACAGCGGAGGATGATTACAGTCATATGAACACATGCAAAAAAACTCCCGGACAGGAACCAGACTATTACGGAGAGCTTAATTAAATAAACTTAAATTAAATTTTGTGATGCAATTTTTTTTAATAAACCGCAGTTGGAAGGTTTTACCATGCACTCATATTCTAGATCTAGATTTGCACAACCAATTTCTTTTGTTTTTAGTTCATTTGACTATATACGTAAAGCTATGAAAAACTTTAATGTGAATTATGTATTATTTTAAGAATGAAAGAAAGAAGAAGAAAGAAAAAGACAAAAAAATACAATAGATATGTCAGTATATTATTTCATGATATTGGTCCTAAAGTAGAACTGATTGATTACTTACATGTATTGACCATCTAGCCTCTGTGTGTGAATACAATTGTGTAAAAACTTTACGCACGTAAGAAGATGAATATCTTAAATTGAATTGTCAGTTGCCAGATCTTTCGATGAATATACTATATCGCTCTTGGAATTAGTTTTCTTTGTTATGCTTTCATTTTATTTTATATTTTGAAGTACACACTTTTTAGCAAATTAGAACTTTTTTCATTACAAAAGGTTTGTCATTGACATTATCTGTTTATCTACTTAAATCTTTTGGATCTTAAAAAAAATTTTTTAATGTATTGCAGATGTATTGCCTAATTGTAAAAAAGATGGGTTTTTTTCTTTAAAATAATACTTTGTTTTACAAATATTCATATAATTATATAGCAGATACCAAACCATGCAAAACAAAATAACATCTGGCGTACATATTGAGATATTATGATAGGGCAACTAACTCTTTTGATATTCTGAATCAGGGGAAACAGTTCAATTTTTTACATCTACATTGTGATTTTCCTTACTTATTCAATCCCTGCAAAATTGTATAACAAAAGATTATACAGTGTATTGAGTCATTCAACATTTTTCGATAAATGCTTCAAATATATACATAGACTACTTGCACCGGATAAGATTGTTCGTGCGTGCATTATGGATCATTTCTAATAGCTTATTACCAAAATGTGTTCGTTTTGTTTCGAAAAGGAGTTCAGGAAGAAATACAGTTATTTACAAACACTGCTTTGGGATTTTTTCCAAACAAAACTCAAATTTTGCAAAATTTATTGAACACATAGAGGGTTATTTTTACTCCACTCATTAAAATAGTACATATATATGCTTTTTAAGCCTCGCGATATATATACGATTTAAATCGTTAAATAGAGTAAATATACAATTATACAAGCATTGATGTCTTCTCTTTATTTACCTTATACGTTTTGATACTTTTTGTTACAATTTCAAAAAGCATGAATAGATTTGTCTAAAAATACAGTGATGTAACGATGTGCTGTGCGGTTTTTAAGATTCTGCGTAGTTGAATCGTACTTAAAATTTATCGATTGTAGGAACTCCGATAACATTAGAAGAGTTGTGATACCAAACACAAGAATAAAATTGAACTTTTGATGGCTAATTAAAATTGGCACATAGCACTTAAATCATCTTTATGATTAACGTTGTCTAGATAATTTTTAGTCGTAGTTCTACATGAATTAAATACATAAAGGTACATATATAATAAAGTATTTAGTAAATATCAAACAACATTTATATTTGATTATTTATTCAAATGAAATATGAAATACTTGCAAGAAAACGGAGCGCAGAATATGGAAAAAAGCACTTCTTTAGTTCGTGATCTGAAATTTTGGCAAATACGTTATTATTATTTACCAAATAATTAAACTAACTGATTCTACAATTGAATGTCTTGACTGGTTCTTTCATACTTGATAATATTTCTCATTATTTTCATAACACTGTAGGTATTGTTGTAAGTAGAAATTAGATATTCAAAAAAAGTCACCATTTGTTGATAAATCATTTGCAGAAAAATATACAAATGTCTTAAGTATATATATATATATATATATATATATATATATATATATATATATATATATATATATATATATGAATATTATATGGTGTTTTCTGTGATTTCATTATTTTTGTGTAGATAGCAACATTTTACATTTAAACCATATATATGTTTGTACTGATTTTGAATCTTAAAGAGCTAAATCAATTGAATATTTTTTTAATATGACGTTTATGTTATGTTTCTATGAATGTATATGTAAATTATATTTATTGGAAAACATGTTTATGTTTTACAAAAATATCTATAAAAATTCCATGAATTATAGGCTCTGAGATTGAACTTTGGAAATCTTATTTTTTAAGATCATTAAAAATTTTTATTATTCATTTTTGAACATTTTTTTTAAAATTATTTGTGTAATGACGCTATAATTGATTAGGGGATAAGGCGTGTAAAATTGATGTTTTAGGAAGGATAAGACAGTAGTACTGTAAAATAAAAGTATCTTTAAATTTGATAACCTAAAATGGGTTACATCTGTGCTATATTTCTTGAGTTTTAGTAAAAAAGATAAATCCCCAATAACTAAATGAATAGAGGGAGTTTGATGACAGGACTTTTAAAAAAATAAAATTAAGTAACAGTTGATTGGGAATTCGCATATGCAATTTTGAAAGGGATCTGACATCTTTAGAGTCCCGTCAAGGTATCACACCTGTAATCGACCAATCAAAATGAACTAAGACTATTGTAGTTCCATATACATGTACACTAGTACTTCATAATAATGTTTTGCTAACTTGAATTTTTACGTTTTCCTTTACTCAGGTTTAACAATTTTTGAACCACTGAGAAGGATATTTCATGTATTTTGTTAGATGATGATCATTTTTTATAGGGACTACTTCTTTTAAGTCACATGCAACAGCTTCTTGAGGAGTGTGCAATGTGCTTACAAACAAACTGACAATACGTATCGTGTGTCTTTTTTGTTGTTAGATGATGAGATAGGCAAGAAATAACATTTTCTTCAAATATTTTGTCAAGAGAAATACAAACTGATTTTTAAGAATTGTTTAACCTCTATAGTGTTATATAGTGAAAACAATTACCGGTGTGATACCTTAATAAAGCTGTTACTCGATTAATACGTTTTCTCATAAACTAACGTTGTTCATTGATTTTTACATTAGGAACAACTCATGCAATTTGTATTATTCAAATATGTTAAAAGCTGCATCGTTAAGCAGCTACTGTTACTTTCTTTTATGTTTTTAACTTGTAAAATTGTGTGTAGCAAATTTACTTTTTTTTTAAAGGGTCTCTTTGTTGGTACTAAACATTGAACGATGCCAGATCTAAAAACGACAATTATAATCAAAATATACATGTATAATGTGGATTAGTTAGTTTCAAATTACTTTAATTCTATGCGCTTTTGAACAAACATCGGGGGAAAAAAATAAACCTAAAATATGTACATCAAACACAATATTATCTTTTAGAATATCAGCGAAAGAAAAACATGTTTTCTTATCTTTAAGTGATTATATTTTAATGTTTCTACATAACTTTCTTATTTTTATAATGAAGTTATTCATATTGTTTCAATTTGAGAAATGAATTTATGTTTAGACACCTACAAATTTGTTAACATATGAGGGTTGTTCGGAAATTATTGAGACAAAACAAATATTTCCATTTCTAAATGACGAATTTCGGTGAAAATTGGCATGAACTTTGAAAACCCCAAACAAATAAGTGAACAAAGACCTAAAAAATATCTAATATTTTATTTACGACAGTACAAGTCGATGGTCGGGGAAACCAGCGCAGGCATGAAGTCGGAGATTAAAAAAACCCTGAAATAACTACTTACTAAGTGTCGGTAGACCAACAATTAATAACAAAGGAAATCAAATTCTATCTGTTCATTTTCCTATTTATTGTGGCTAACTTTTGTGCAAGTTTCACTAGTGATCGAGTTGAAATAGGGAGAAAGTACAAATATATTTACCAAACAATAGAAATCTGACCACGACGGTTTATTGAATTTTGACGTCAAGGCGGCGCAGCGTAAATACATCAAATTGATGGGAATCTCGGATGAAGACCTTTTCAGACCAAGCAATTGCTTAAACAAAAACTGTATACGATGTAAAGGGTTCACGAGCTTCATTTTTCGGGGTTTTTTAACTTGTTTAACAAGAATTAAAACAAAAGGACTAAACGTCTATAACTTTTTACACAATAACTGATGTCAACAGCTCTAAAATAGGATCAAAATAACTGTAAGAGACATTCACAGAAAGTTGACTTTTGGGTAGAAATAACTCGATTTGTTTCACAAAAAAATAAGAATGGAGAGAATATGTAAATGTTGATATCTTAAAATCAAAACAACAGATGAAAAATGAAGAATAACTCATGTTTTCCGTTCGTTTGTAAGGCGTTCAAAATATAGGAAGGAGGAAGAAAATGCGTTAAAATGACGTTGCGTTTGCGGTTGCTCCGGGTCACTAGACGTAAGCAAGTTTGTCAGCTTACCAGGAATGATCTAATGATGTCATTGACTGGAACATTTTCACATTAATAAACGGTATATTGGTTTACTTTTTTGTGAAATTTCAATTGTTTATCTTTTTTCCCAAGGGTGTAAGAGTAAATATCTCAATAATTTCCGAACAGCCCTCGTACCAGGGGAGAAACTATTGATTAGCAAGCTCGGTAGTGTTTTTTTTTTTATCTCGCTTTACTTAATTTACAGCAAACCATATCCTTTCTTTCTTTCTTATACTCCAGATTGCTGATGAACATATGTTTGAAAGGCAGGATGAGGGTTAGATAATTTTTTTTCTTTTTAATATATTTAAATGATATACTTGTAATTAAACTATGTTTTTGCGTGTCCCCTCACCGTTCTTAAAGAAGGTAAATCATATTTATTAGTGTTAAGAAATTATCATGGTATCAACAAATTATACATAGAATCCAGGATTTGTGATTTATACATATTTTTTTTCAAAGTTCGTTTAGTGTCTCAATAATAAAATAAAATGTTGCTGCACCTTCATAACGCACTTTGAAAAATTCTTTCAAAGTGCGTTCTTACATTGGTTTCACCCTTCTTTCATAAATATTCATTCAAATGCATTAAATTCCTAATTCGAAAGGACGCTAATCTTTTTTTTATTACAATAATTAATTTTGCAATACTTCGTTGAAAATATTATTTTACACTTAACACTTTTCTTAACGCAGATTTTTCTTATTTTAACGCAAAACAATTCATGTTTTTAATTCCGTGGGTAGCTTTAATTTAAATTCTAATAATATTAATAGTTTATATGGCTATCCTTCCAAAATCATGTTCAATTAGACTCGACAAGCAGGCGAGGAATACCCGTATTTTCCTACACATCATGCAAATATTTCAACCAAAAAAAATGATAATAGTAATTTGACATTTTTAAAAAATTAAAGCTGCGGGGATTTTATATAACTTTGATTTTACGTCAAGTATATTGCATTTTCAGTGTTAACTTTGCTTAGATGTAATAACTGATATTATTTTATCTGACACCCTTACAAAATTTTACAATAGCAGCTCTTGATACAAGTAGACCACTTCATAGTTAAGGGTCTTTTCAATATTTAAAGCACTTAATTATTACAAATACATGTACATTACAAATGTAATGAGAGTGCTAATCAAAAATGTGATTGATTTGGATCACAAGCTATATTGATTTGAGTACTTTTATGTATGTTTTAAAATTCAGAACTTCAAAGAGGACTAGAAAAGCTTAGGATTTCAAAAACGTTAGTTTTGATTTATTATTAAAATCTTGTTTCTTAATTTTTCCGAGAAACATAAACACACTGCAAAAAACAGCGCTGTTAAAAGAGAAGGATATACCATTTGTTCGAGTTTGCCTGTAATATGATCGATTGCTATACCCTTTTTGACCCCTTCGTCCAAAAAGCAACGAATGAAGTTGTATTTATTTTTAAATATTTTATGATTACTTCAATATTCACGAAAATAATATGGCTATTAATTATCAAAAGCGATACAATTATTAGTTGACAAAATGTTAAACAGTTTAACGAATCGTAAAATTTGATTTCATTGCCTCTTATTGTGGGTGCTCATGTAATACTTGATATGCGTTTTTGTTATCGTTGATTCAGGTTGAAACTCTAATGTTAAGCTTGATTTAGGTATGTACCGAGAATTTGATATATTTGTTACTTAATATTAAGGATTATACAGAGTATTGAAATTTATTGCAACAATTCATTCAAGTTATTCAGAAACACAGTGTATCATTTTTCACACTATCATAATTATTTTAAAGAATGATAATTTTTCACTCAAAATGAACGTTCATAATTATGTGTCGTTATTTGTTTTAAAAAGTATTAAAAATCTAAGCTTGTCATTATAAATGACTTTGATTGCAATAGTTATCAGAATTCCTTCTATTTACATATTTTGGCCCGTCAAGACTTTTTGGTTAGCCCCCAAATATATAAGTATAGCCATTGATCCAAATAAAACACATTTCGAATAGCACTTTTCATACAGTTATTGTATATAAAAGTATTCAGGTAGACACCACTTTGTTAAACAGTGTGAGACCTCAGACATTTTTCTAAAAGTAATTGTCAAGTGCACTTGTAAAGTATTATTCAACACTGATGTATTTCACACCCTTATATAACAAGGAAGTAAGCGTTTCCGGAAACAAAACAACAGTGACTTTTCAACGTGTCGAGGACGACAATGTGTGTTTTATCTATTTAATCGTTTCGTTTATATCTAAACATACGTGTTACAAACCTGGTAATTGTTAAACGAGAAAATGGCAATGCTGATCATACGTTTGTGTAAGTAGTGTTTTTTTGTTCTGCATCTTTATTATACGACAGCTAGTATATACAGGTACTTAAATGGATCATAATGACTGATGCTTTACCAAACTTGTAGGCGTCTCGCTTTCTCGTTTAAAAAAAAACCCAGGTTTATTGTAATAATTTATTAAGTTATGCCTCTTTACCAATGATCTCCATTTCACAAAAACTGAAGAGTTTATTTTGGAGGTTGCTCTGTATATTCATAATAGATAATGCATGGACGACTAATACATTGATGACAAATATCGATCTGCCAGGCTGGTGTTTATCTTCCGAGGTATATAAACTCTTAGACTTACGTTGATAAAAGGGTTATAATGAGAAATTTCCAAGTCAAACAAGTCAAACAAAAACTGAAGAGGTATAACAAAATCCGAATACTGATGAACCAATAATGTAAGAACCTATCAATAATGTCTATAAATAAGGCAATATTTACATTATTGCAGTATATTATACTTTTTTAGCACATATACAGTCTTGATAACCTTGAAAAAATAACTGCTTACATTGCGTTCAACATGGATGTCAAATGTTTAATCCACTTAACCTTTTTACTCTAGATGTGTATATACCGTTAATATAATTTTAAAGCGCTAAGCATAGCTCAGCGCTTTATTGTCGTTAGACTACTATTTCCGGTGCATCTATTTATAAGGGCTTACGTATATTATTGCAGGGGTTGCTAAGCAGATTTTGCTGCATTTCCAATGTGTTAAAATTAAACACAAAGTAGAAACTGTACAAGGTTGCTTTAAAATAAGGCATGGATTGTAAATGTCATGAATATAAAAATGCCAACTTCCGTTTACTTAAACTTTAAAATAAAAGATATGGACACTACTTCTCAGTTTCATGGTGTAACATCCAAAGATGAAATGTCTATGTTCTCCTCGCCCATTGCTACAAAAATTTAACTTTTCTGTTTTCTTAAATGATTCACCAACAAGTAGTTCTACTTGTCACTGAAGGAATTGTATGAAAACTACATATCTCCTCTATTTTTCACATACGGAAGTTTCATCTTGTATGTTATATGTGTTGTAAATAGATATTAACTCATTATTCAAAGGATGTTCTCTTTCTCTAAATTGAGTTGTACAAGGTCTAATTCAAAACATGATGGTCATCAGCAAAAAAACGTAATATTTTTTTCTCATTTGTGTCATTTATTATTTATTTCTAATTTTTTACTACACCGGCGGTAAATTTTATTACTTATGTCTTTAAGAACTGTTTTATTTTAACAAAATGTTCTTGTTGAGACTTAAGCTATGCTTCATGTAAGTAGCTATTTAGCAATGCTGCAAAATACACAGCGCCAGTAGCTGCATAACAAAACAAAATAGAGTAGTGTTATTTAAGGTGGAATAACACACCTGGATAAAGTCACTCAAATTGGCAGTAAATTAATTGAATATGAAAGCTATCATGATAAATAAACTGTACATAATTATGTCAGACAAGCAAAAAATTAGTAATTTGGGAGGTAAGAAATGAATATCTAATAATTCAATTCAGTACGTAACAACAAAGGCCCCAGCGGGATTCGATCTCAGGATCGTCGTTACCGTCGATAAACTCCCTTTAACAACACTAAATGGCGTTTCGATCAGGGGTCAGCAATTTGGTGATGATGTGTTATCCCTACTTAAAGTGCTGAAGACTACTTAGCCATAGTTCTTATTGCTCGCCGCCCTTCCCACAGCACATATATATGTGCTGTGGGAAGGGCGGCGAGCAATATATAAGGAACTGAGTAAACACTTCAAGTTTGCATTGTCAATCTCACCTCCGTGGACGTCTATCGTACCCCGATTACATTTTTCACTTAGACGCAACAACGTTCAAGCTAAATGCAGTACATATGCACAAGAAGATTCAGAACATCCATTATAATGGTCAATTCAATACATTTATAAAGAAAATGCACGTATAACAACAATATAAAGGTGCAAACATTAGACAAACAAATGTATTTAATACGTTGCACACAAGGTCTAAAACATCTTCTTTTTAAGTGTCCGTACACTTACAGTTTATGATAAAAGAAATCAAATTATATATGTTCATTTTGTTGTTTATAGTGAATATCTTTTGATCGAGTTTCACTAGTATTAGAGTTTCAATACGGATATGGTACAGATATATTTACCAAACAATAGAAATCTGACGACGGTATATTGAATTTTGACGTCAACGCGGCGCAGCGAATATACATCAAATTGGTGGACATCTCGGAAAAAGACATTTTTCAGGCCACCCTATTGCTTAAACAAAAACTATACGATAGCAAGGAATATAGAGCTTCAGTTAATCGTCTTTTTTTCACTGATTGTTTAACTAGGACAAAGCGACTAAATATCAAGTACTTCACACACTAACTGATGTCAACAGTTCTAAAATATGTACACTGAATGACTGTTGGACACATTTACAATACTAGTAATTTCACATTCGGTTAGAAAAAACTCGATTTTTTTCAAAACACCCAAGAATGGAGAAAATATGCAAATATTGACATCTTGAAATGTAAACAAAAGATGAGAAATGAAGAATAGATTTTAAATTCCGTTCGTTTGTAAGCTGTATAAAACATAGGAACAACGAGAATCGTTAAAATGACGTTGCGATAAGTTTGCGGTTGCTCCGGGTCACTGGGCGAGGGCAAGTTGGTCAGTTTACCAGGAACGATCTAATCATGTAATGGATAAGAAACTTTTCACATTGATAAACTCTATCCTTGTGTATGTTTTGGTGAAATTTCAAGGGTTTATCTTTTCCCCCAAGGAAATGAGAGTAAATATCACAATAATTTCCGAACAACTATCGTATATGATATGATAGTGTGTATAATAATCTATATTTAAAGAGAACGTAATTTCGACCTTTTTTTAATCAATAATAAATTGAATAAGGATGCATATGGATGAGTACAACTTAAACGTCATTTTGACCCTTCTGGCCTTGGATACTTTCAATTGATATTATTTAGACATATGCCAAAATTTCAATAAGTATCATTTCTAACTAAGCTTGCACAAAGTAAATTTCCTTTAGAACCAATCTAGTTTCTTTCAGTATTTTTCATATTTACTTGAGTCATTGCGTTTAATTTATTTTCTGTAATACAACTACGTTTCATGCAAATAAAACGGTAATAACAGTAAGATTTTTCATTTCTATTTCAGGTGTTCCCCGAATCACTATACTAACAGTAGCAGTTTTGATTCAGATGATGGTAACAGTAAGGTAGTGTTCGTTTTCTAACGTTATCAGTGTGATTTTGTCAAGCCATGCACTAAAATGCACTAAAATACTCACATTCATCTTGTTTATGTCGTATATTCTCGTTCATTAGTGAGCCTTGGTTTTGCATGATAAAAGCATCACTTATTATATTTCCTCCATAATCTATTTTTTCCTTCCTACACACTGAACGAAATGTGTCTTTAAAGGCTATGGTAATGCACGTAAGACTCCACATACAGTAATTTGTTGTTTGATAGTATGTTTTATACTTATGTATGATGTATCCAATATAAACTCAATTTCTTCACTACAATATGTTTTTTTCAATAAGAAATGTGTTTTATTATAGTAGACGTATAAACTTGTAAATAGACTTTTTAAAACAGAAGCCGTAAATCAATAAATTAAACATCGATATTGAATATATGAACAACTAAGTCTACATGTATACACTTCCGAAGTTTTAGATAAATATGTGTTTGGCAAAAACAACCACTACATGAATTTATATAAATATATATGAATTTCTCTCATGTAGTTGTATGATGTTATTACAGTCTGGTACAACTGTTTTTGTGTTTTCTACTTAAATTATTAAAAAGGCACCTGCATTGTGCAATGCCCTGTAAAACGTGTATAAAATAAAAATATTGCTCTACAACACACGCAAGAAACTATTTTATCAGGCATCATTTGTGTCATGCTTTTGAAAATGTGACACGTATAGGAGATGCATGTGAGCATAAAGAATTTTATCCAAAGTAATGATCTAGTTTAGATTTGGATTTGTAGACTGTTTAAAGCCATCACTACATTTGTAAATGACATTAAATCAATTGCTAATTTAAAGCTTCAAATAAAAATGTTTTGTTTTCTTTTTAAATTATTTTTATACGTCAAATGAGCAGTATTTAAAATGAATTACAGACGTTTAGGCCCAAATATATATAGGTCCTAATATGTTTAGGCCCAAGATATTTAGGCACCAATGTTTAGATGTTTTGTAACCTGTTGCTCTTATATATAATAATTATGTATCTCAACCTCGTCTATCACTGCTTTTCAGTAGTTTTAAACATATCATTTATTTTATCATTTACAACGTTAATGATTAATATATTAATCAAACATTTTTTATTTAGGTCTGTTTGCCTCTCTGATGCATTATCATTTTATGTTAGTGAAGAAGCTTGTGGATTCTACAGGACAGATTTTGCCAATGTTTTTATAGGTATTGTTGTGCTTACTCTTAAGGTATCTCACTTCTCAATGCTGGTGCGTTAAGAATATCATCAATTCTTGTTTCAAACATGCACAATTATGAGATTGAATATAACAAACAAAATCTTCTGCATAAATCTGAATCAATATTTTAATGACTTTTTTGCACTTAAAATTTATTTTTTTCATTATATATGCAAGGTTAAAGCTGACATTCAATCTACCTCTCTATATGTTTAACGGAGTTTGTTCAAACCGTAGAACAAGATAAAGTTTGCATGCATTAAACAATTAAATCAAATCTAAGTTGCCTAAACATTTCAAAAGATTGCATAATTTTTATTTTTTCTCTAAAAACCCTTTCTTTAAAAAAACTAATTTTTTTCTTGATTAATTTTAGATGAATTTTCTATATGAATGATGTGCAATAATAAATATAATATTTATATGCTGATTTAGTTAATATGTTATTACTTATTTAAGAAATATAATGTTCATTTGTGCCATAAACTTAAAACATTACAAGTGAGAAACTTAGTACAATTTCTTTTCCTCACTAGTAAACCAGCTTATGTCTCTGAATGTAGTAAAAAATTTGTAAAAACTTACTATAACATTATAACTGTTTCTTATTGACGTATTGCATTAAGAGGTGTGAAGAATGCTATATTGGCGGTAGTCGACGGCAAAAACGTATGCTTTTGGGAAAATTCAGCAGTGTAGAGTAATTATAGTGTAAAATTACTGGAAATATGCATCTCCTTGTGATCAGGATGAAACCCTTTTATAGCCATTTAAACAACACAAACGTATAATATCTTATAAATATAAATAAAGAAATTCAAAAGAACACAATTCAGTCGAATTAGCTGTTGATCATTTTGATTAAATGATAGACTTGTTTTTAATTTAAATATATTGAAATTAGTGAAAATGAGATATATATCAAGATTGCAAACTTACAACAATATCAAGAAGTACTCATTTTTTTTTTTTTTTTTTTTTTTTTAGAATTTTCAGACATTCATATATAATCTTATATTGTAAACGATATTACTTCTTCAGTTTCCCTTTAAAAGTGAACTGATTTTGTGCTTACAAGATTTTACAATATATAATTAATTTTACAATTAAATAGCAAGCTCTCATTTTTTGCGGTTTTAAGTTTCGTTTTCTGATTCAGAACAAGCCCACCTTTGTAATCAGATTTTAAATTGGTTCAAACATGATAAACATTGTCTTATAACTTTGATGAACAAGAATGTTAATGTGTGAAAAAAAACACCCATTGATGTGACGTTGTCAATGTTTTGAAGTACATTAATTTCACATCAAAATAATTGGACAAGCTCTTTCTATCATAAACAAATAAATGTTTTACTTTTTTTTTAATCTGACTTTGCCGTTTGTTTTTTAGATAGTAATAATGGGTGTTCGATTGATTGTTCTGTTGATTCCCAACCATCATATTATCTAATGTCTTCGTGGAAACATGAACTAACGGAAATGAAGATTCATTTTGTTTCAACAATACAAAAAAGAACAGCTGTTCTTAAGAAATGGTGTTTGACGTCTTATTTACCTATCAATACGAAGATTGATATCACCTGTGAACAACGAGAAAGACGACAAAGTACGAACTAATTCTTTGCTTATTTATCATTTTGTTTATGAATTCCAAAGTACAGGTGAACAAATAAGAAAATGCTTGATAATATTTAAAGCAAGTATTTTATTGTAATTTTTATTTACATATCTGATATATTTTGAAATTAAGTGCAACAGAACATATTGTGAGACCACAATATGATCTATCTATCTATCTATCTATCTATCTATCTATCTATCTATCTATCTATCTATCTATCTATCACAAATATTAAGCAATTCATTGTTTTTATGGTGTTTTTTCTAGAATAATTATCTGTTGCAATCTTTATTTTTTCCCCTAATTTTCATAACGTGTAAAAGATAAGCGATGTGATGATGACAATCAATGTGCTGGTATGACTCAATCCACATGTAACAAGACAAGTGGACTATGTCAGTGTACGACAGGGTACTATCATCTGTGGGAAACGAACACCTGTGTTACAGGTAAAATTTAATTTTTACAGTGTATAAACACTACATGGATATATAAGTGTACATATTCAGGTATTCTCTTCATGAAGCAAAATATATGTCAAGAAAAGTAAAAAAAAACATTCCTTTTGTGATTCATCTTTTTTTCTATTAAATGTGGTTAAAAACATACATTCATCTAACAGTGGCTAGTTTTTGCAGAAAATTTGAACGTTCACTCTTTGTATGTGTGTAATTGTCATTGTGGGGGAAAAAGAGTTAGGATCAGGTGCCATGGAGGAGTGAGCATCCTCTGCTGACCGGTCACAACCGCCGTGTGCTCTTTGTCGTAATCGGGAAAAAACGGAAAAGTCCGTAGACAATTAGGTGATTAATTATTGTATAATAATTAGTATGAAAAACATCAGTCAGCATGCGACCCAGTAGAAGATTGTATTTGCTGACAAGGTCGTTGAATCCACCATAGAACGTACGAAAAGATGACTTCAAACGAGACTGTTGATAGTCATGTTTAATCAACTTGTTTTCAGTAGCTTGCCTCGCCTTAGAAACTGTTCATACAAAAGGAATGTCCTTGGGTATCGAATTAACTGAGAGACAAAAACACCATATGCAGGCGATAATTCAAAGTTAATTATGAAATCATAGAAGGTAATGGGGCTTGTGAAATACTCTTTAAGACGAAAACTTGCAATTTTTTAAAAAGAAAATCTTATTGTTTTTAGTTGAATAGAATTTAACATTATGATATTCATGACTCTTTAATAGGATATATCAAAATAATGTCTCACGGTAGGTTTTAAATTGAAAATGGATTAAAAATATGTCAGAGGTGAAAATTCTAGTTGGTGTTATCATATTTGACCTTTAATTATTTGATCTGTCCATGAAATTTGATGTGCTTAAAGTATAAACACTGGTGACAGTCTTTACCATAAAAGGGAACACAAGTGACTTTTTGTTAACTATAGGATGCTAAATTGCATAACAGTCAACAAACATTAGAACACCATTCAAATTTAGGTTTCGAAATTATAAAAATACGTTGTATCTTGATTTTGTGTTTGCCTTAAGTAGATGGAGGGTGTATTTGTTTTATTATTTTTATTCCCAAAAGAATAAACATTCACAAAAAATCATGCCATTTTTTTGTGTAATTGAGAAACTATTTCAATTAACTAATTTCACGTCAGGTGTTTCTCAATCCTTTGCGATTTACTCAATTAGTTTGCACACCCCTTTTAGCTGCTATTCACTTTTTAAATTGATTCGGAATCAATAATTGACTCTTATGTTTTACACAGCACGGGGAATAGAAGAATCCTGCAACAACTCAATTCAATGTGAAGCAAAAATACCGTATTCCACTTGTGACACCAATAAAAAATGTAGATGTCAACTAGGTTACCTAGAGCTTAATAACTCCTGCTCACCAGGTATAATATTTATTTATCGAAACATATTTTGTATATGTTATGCCATTGATGTTTACCTACATCTTGGATGTAAATATTCAACTCTCTTTCATTAGGGCGACAACTAAACGAGTCATGTAATGATTCCATACAATGTTCAGCAGTCAACCCAAACGCCACCTGTGGTAAAAAGTCAGGAGTTTGTGAGTGTACGGAAGGTCACCTAGCTGTATCAAACAGATGTATAAATGGTAAAAGTCATGCTTGTTTGATCCATACAACTTTCATTATACCCGCACTTTCTAAAGAAAGTTCAGGTATATTGTTGTTATCCTGTTCCGTCCATCCGTCCGTCCGTCCGTCTGTCCGTCCGTCTGTCATGTTTTACTTTCTCAAACTGCTCTTACATCTTATAAACCAGCAATAGAACTTTTGGAGTTTGATTTTGGGGGTCATGTTGTTTTGTAAAAAGGTTTCAAAAATTCTTTGGTAATCCTGGGGGTCAAATAATAGGTAAAAAATGATGTTTTTTTGTTTTTGTTTTTTTTTTTTTTTTTTTACAAAAAACCTTCTTCCTCGAACTCCTTTTACATTTTCAACCGTAGAAAAATAATCCTTTGGAGTATATTTTGAGGTGTCCTATAGATGCACAATAAGGTTTCGGAAATTTCAATTTTGTCCTGGGGGTCATTAAATGGCTGAAAAATGACGTTGTTTTTTTCTTTTTTACAAAAAGTCCGGTTTCAAAAAACGTCATTTTTTAGTAGTCTAATGATCTACTAGAATATGATTCGGGGTGTCATGTTGATGCGTAATCATTCTCAGAATTTTTGTTTTTATCACGGGGGTCTGTGGACATAAAAAAAAACATATGGTTCCCAGAATTTCTCTTACAATTTATGCAGTAGCTATGTCATCTCTTGAGATATGATAAGGACTGTCCTATAAATGTGCAATAAGGTTTTAAAAATTAAAATTTCATCCAGGGAGTCAAATAGTAGCAGAAAATTGACGTTTATCACTCCGGAAAAAACCTACTTCCCAGAACTCCTCTCATGATTTATTGAATAGCCACATCATTTAGGGGTGGGGATCTCAACAATTATCAAAATGTATTATCATTCCCTATTCAGAGAAGGGGGTGGTGGTTTAAAAGCAACTCTTGGGGGGAATGACCCAAGGGGCAGGGGCCAATTTGTCTTAAAGTATCTTGACATGATCAGCGGAATTGGACAGAATGACCACTAAAGGGCATCTGCAGAGGCGGCTCTAAATAAGTTGTTAATACATGTAGTTACAAAATCAATCTTCAAAAAATATTGATAATATGTATTACATGTATTTAGAAATGTCTATATTTTCAAAATGATTAACAAATTAATCAGTCAAAATGAGTTATAAATAATCGATTGGAAATTCTGCAATTGATTGCCATCCCTAGTATAATATCACATGTATTATTTAAATATAAATAATTATACATGTATATTTGTTAACAATGAAGATTAAAATGCACAAATTTGCATGAGTCATGAATCTTAACATACCACATATCTCTTGACAAAAAGGAATAAGCAAAATAAAAGAAAATTACTGTCATTAATTTTTTATTGAATATTATTAAATTATGCTGTCAAAGGGAGATCACATTTTAGACAGTAGAAGTAAAACTTAACTGTTTTGTATACCGGTGTCTCATAATATTGCGCTACTACATGTATTATACTGACCTATATTGGTCAACATCATAATGATAATCCAATTAGAGCACAATATGAATTCGTTTAGCTGATCACCACAAAAGAAACGTTTATGCATGATAATTAATCCTATTCTGCATATCAAAAACACATATACATATACACCACGTGAAACCCATCTAACCAAAGAGCTGGGTAAAACCCGCTAATGCAACCTGTAGACCTATGTTGTGTACGTAACTTCGGACAAAGATCATTTACTTGTAACATATTGCATGTATTTTCACAACTTTATTCTTTAAAACCACTTGCACAATTTTATTAGGTAATTAATCATGTAAAGCGCAATTTTCAGCTTTAAGGTGGTATGGGAACCTACATATTGTGATGTACTCCTTATTGAACGAAACAAATAAAGTATAAAATATAATATTTTTCCCCAAAATAATGTTATCTAACAGCATAGTACCATGGGTCAGAGCGTTAACAATGTGTCTGTAAGTAGAGAGTTTGAATCCTTATTTTTACCTTAAGTTTCCAAAAATTTTAAAAACTTATTTTTTAGCCCAAATATTTATTTGTAAAAATTTATAATTCTAAAACGGTGAAAAAAATTTCTTTAATTATTATATAACTACATGTAATATAAAATAACGCACTTTTATCCACATAAATATCGACATATTTCTGATACCACCTTTTAAAATCGTTAAAGCAGCCCTGCAGTGAAAATCATTGCGCAATATGACATTTGTTTTGCACTGTTTACAATATTATTTATTGCAATCACATGCACAGGCTTTCATTGTTATAAAAATATTCTGATTTTTATTTATATATGGGTTGGGGGGTTCAGAGTAATTGTGTTTGCGGGGAGGGGGGAGGGAGGGTTGTAGCATGTGATGTTGGCACACAAAAGCATAAATAAAGCAGGCAACCGCCGAGGGGGTGGGGGTGGGCATGATTAAATTATGTTTGTAATAATTATATAGACCATATTTCCTATGACATGAAATGTTGAGATTTTTGATTAATTTAAAATTTACATGCAAACAGTTCAAACACAAATTGTGCATAAAAGTAAGATGTGTATTATGGGACCTCATCCTTTATGAAAATTATAATTTTTAAAAAGTACCGGAAATTGCATGTGGCCTTCTTTTTTACTAAAACTAGTACAGTGTACAAGAGAGTGTTATTTAGAGGCAAACACTTGGTGCAGGTATTACTGTCTAATGACAGCATCTAGTTAACTATTGGAGATGTTGTCTTGAACTTAATCTCTATAGATCAATAACCAAGTATAAATTGTCCAATGATAAGATATTTTATCAATTCAGATCATGGGACTAAATTGATAATTTATCATTAATTAAATCATTTATTAAATGATTAAATTCTGCAAACACTTGGCTGTATTTTTGCAGAAAGCAGCTTCCACTCAAGTGCAACTCTAAATGTCATGCATATATGTAAATAAACATATACATTCATATATACGCCAGTTCATATTTATGCTAACCTGTGTTAAAGGTGATTTCAGCCAAATATCGTACACACTCCATAAATTCATTTACAGGATATTGTTATTCAACACCGTTAAATAGCTTAATGTGTATATAGATTCCCTTTTAGCACTTAAGTTAAGGACTGATTAATACACAACATTTAAAAAATATTGGCATCCTATATGTAACAAAATACAATAAAATGATCTAGAATTCGTAAGAAACATTATGATGATTAATCGATTTCAATTTAGTTGTGCACGTTTTATTTTCCAAAGATCGACGTTTGGGTGAACAATGCGAGGACCACATACAATGCAAATCGGGAACCAAACACTCCATGTGTAACAAAGAAAACGAATGCAGATGTCAGGAAGGATATATAGAAGTGAATGATTCTTGTGTGTCTGGTAAGTGAAATAAAAACTTGACAGCCACGGTACATAATCTAATCTTGTTTGAAGGAGACCGGGCTTTAAAAACCCGTTTTATGTTTGACCCTTGATTAAAGTATTGACTAAACAACCAATTTGTGTTTAGAGAAATGCTACAAAACTGTTGCTTTTTTCCTAGAAGTATCATTTTATACAATACTTTTTAAAAAATTGGGGTCAAGTGATAATGGAAATTTATGAAAAGTCATTTTTTTTTAAATTCTAAGATTTTTCCAAGGATCTTTCCCTATTACTACATTTTTTCATTCTACTACTAATACCACTACTACTGATTCTATTACTTCTACTACTAATACCACTACTACTGATACTATTACTTCTACTACTAATACCACTACTACTGATACTATTACTGCTACTACTACTAATACCACTACTACTGATACTATTACTTCTACTACTACTACCAATACTACTGATACTATTACTGCTACTACTACTACCACTACTACTGATACTATTACTTCTACTACTGCTACCACTACTACTGATACTATTACTCCTACTACTACTAATACCACTACTACTGATACTATTACTGCTACTACTACTACCACTACTACTGATACTATTACTGCTACTACTACTACCACTACTACTGATACTATTACTACTACTAATACCTCTACTACTGATACTATTACTGCTACTACTACTAATACCACTAATACTGATACTATTACTTCTCCTACTAATAGCACTGCTACTGATACTACTACTTCTACTCTTAATACCACTACTGCTGATATTATTACTACTACTTTTAATACCACTACTACTGATACTATTACTTCTACTACCACTACTACTGATACTATTACTTCTACTACTAATACCACTACTACTGATACTATTACTTCTACTACTACTACCAATACTACTGATACTATTACTTCTAATAATACTACCACTACTACTGATACTATTACTTCTACTACTACTTCCACTACTACTGATACTATTACTTCTACTAATACCACTTCTACTGATACTATTACTCCTACTACTAATACCACTACTACTGATACTATTACTTCTACTATACCACCACTACTACTGATACTATTACTTCTACTACTAATACCACTACTACTGATACTATTACTCCTACTACTAATACCACTACTACTGATACTATTACTTCTACTATACTACCACTACTACTGATACTCCTACTACTAATACCACTACTATTGATACTATTACTTCTACTACTAATACCACTACTTCTGATACTATTACCTCTGCTACTAATACCACTACTACTGATACTATTACTTCTACTACTGCTACCACTACTACTGATACTATTACTCCTACTACTAATACCACTACTACTGATACTATTACTTCTACTACTAATACCACTACTACTGATACTATTACTTCTGCTACTAATACCACTACTACTGATACTATAACTTCTACTACTAATATCACTACTACTGATACTATTACTCCTACTACTAATACCACTACTACTGATACTATTACTTCTACTATACTACCACTACTACTGATACTATTACTCCTACTATACTACCACTACTACTGATACTATTACTACTAATATCACTACTACTGATACTATTACTTCTGCTACTACTACTGATACTATTACTGCTAATAATACTACCACTACTACTGATACTACCACTACTACTAGTACCACTACTACCACTACTACTACTATCACTACTACTGATACTACCACTACTACTAATACCACTACTATTACTACTAATACTACGACTACTACTACTTTTACTACCACTATTCCAGTACTTCTACCACTACTACTGCTACTACTACTCTCCTTTCCTTTTCCACATCCACAAGTATCAATACTTCTACAACTACTTCTTTAATTTTAATATATGTTTTTTTTTCTTATGATGATGATGATGATGATGATGATGATGACAGGAATTAAACACAAATAGCGATCAAGTTTAATTTATATTATGTTTATCTTGTTTTTTATAGTACGTGGACTGAAGGAATCGTGCGTTGCACCCATCCAATGCTCAAAATCCTCCGTTAACTCAACATGTAACAATAAAACTGGGGTCTGCGAGTGTATCGAAGGTCACCTTGAAATATCAAACGCTTGTTTAAGTGGTATGATAACTTTGTTTAATCGCCTCCTTATTAACCTTAAATTATTTTGATAATTTTATAAACATGTAGCTACAATGACTGTGCAATATCCAAAGACTATATGAGGTTAATACTTTTTTGTTCATCCGTTTTTATATAATTTTGTTTTGTTTAGAATTAAGTATCAAATGTAATAAGTCAATAAGAAAGTGACCATCGATGAACTATTTTGCTTTTCTAATTTTTTCAAAAATCTGAACTACCTTATCCCTCTTATATTTCCCTCTGTTTATAAGTAAAATTGATGAGGGAAATAGTTGAAGAACTTTGCTTCTGTACAATGATATATATTATTTTACAATTTCAGTTCAGATTTTGTTAGACGAAATTCATAAAAACTACGAGAATTGTTCGTATTTCTCTGGTGGATTTGAACAAAATGAAATTGACAGAGTATGCAACAGTATCACTAATACACCGTTGAAACATCTGGAGAAAAATAAACTCTTCGGTAAATAAATTCTGTTGTTATTTCACTTCCGTAAATATTTTCTAATTTTGTTTTAAAATCAAAAAAATATTACTGATAATAAAAACACAGATTTAAATCCTCAACTATTGTCGTTTTTCTTTTGTCACAATATACGCGGATACCTGAAGATTGTACTGGTTGATATTACACTGCATCAGTTTGTAAACAGCTATTTACAATTTCTTGAATACAGAAATTGAAAAGAACGATAACTCTAGTCTTGTTATCGGTATTGGAGTGGCCTGTTTCTTATTAGGAGCTGCTATAGGTGGATTAGTTTACTTTATCATTAATCGGAGAAGAAATACTAAACTAAGGTGCATTCTGATGACTATCTATCAATCTATGTATCTATGTATGTATCTATCTATTTATCTATCTATCTGTCTATCTATCTATCTATCTATCTATCTATCTATCTATCTATCTATCTATCTATCTATCTATAATATTTAAGAAACAAAAGAGTAAAAATATTGAAATACTATATTAAATATTGTGATTATAAAACTGTGCACGATTTGATAACACAAAACCAAGTGTTTATACCCTTGTTCAATTACCATAACGAACCAAATGAATATATTGCATTATGTATTTGGTTTTTTTTCATCACCAGATCTGGAAAGTTCTGCGATGACATTACGGAGCAACTGTCTGTCCAGGTATTCATATCAACTATTTATTTCTTATTAATTCAAGGTACTACGTAACATCATTTTCAAAGTGAAAGGTCCAGAAAAGTAATGAAGGGACAAATGGCTGATACGTTATTTTCCTAAGCTTACAATGGGTAAAAAAAATTTTTTAAATAGTTACATACCCCTACCCTCTTCTTGTCGCTGCGTAATTGATATTCATACTTGGATTATCCTCAAGTCAATAAAGGTACCTTACTACATCTATACTTTTTAAAACACTAAGTCACAAGATGCCGATTTACATTATTTCAAGATGTAGTGAGCCACCTTAAGCGGTTAGTACGAACATAAACTGACAATTCATAGATGTATTTACAGGTTTCACAGCATATGAATTCCCGACTTGTCTACAACGACGATACCAGAGGCACTGAAGAAGGAAATGACATCTACAGTCACCTTCACCAAGACCCTATTGAGGTCAATGTACACCAGGACTATGACCACGTCCCTCAACAAATAACAACGGAGGATGATTATAGTCATATGAACTCATGCAACAAAACCCCCGGACTGGAACCTGACTATTACGGAGAGCTTAATTAAAACCAGATTCACGCTTCTTGTGATGCAACTGGGCTTTTTTTAACAAATAATTCACAGTTGGAAGGACTAACATGCACTCACTTCTAGGTTTGCACGATCATTTTTTTTGTTCATTTGACTACGTAAAGCAATGAACATTTTTAATTTAAACTATGAAATTGTTCATTTAAGAACGAGCGAAAGAGTAAGAGAGATAGAAAAGATAAAAAAAATTATAATTGATTTGTCAATATATTATTTCATGATGTTATACATGCATGGCAAGGAATCGACCTCAAATCATAGATATTCAAATGAAAGAGAGAGATGTATGGTTGTGTGGTTTTTTATATAAGTAATTTCGTTGAGATAAAGAGTTCTATGAAAAGGAAATTATTCATTTTTGTAGTTAAAACATTCTAAATATCATTTTGAATTTTAGAGCTAGTGTCTAAAAAGGGTTATTGGTCCTAAAGTAGATCTGATTGGTTACTAATTGCTCTTGCCTCTTTGTCACTGTGTTAATATAGTGTGTAAAAACTTTACGTGAATAAGAAGAGGAGTATCTTAAATAAACTGTCAATTGCAAAGATCTTTCTATAGATATTCTATATCGCTTTTTAGAATTAGTTTTCCTTGTGATTCTTTTTTTATATTTTAAAGTACACTCTTTTTAGACGATTTAAAGTATTTTTTTCCATTATAAAGGTCGATCATTGACATCATCTATTTATCTACTTATTAATAAATGTTTTGGATCATAAAAGTGTTTAATGTATTGCAGATGTATTGCCTGATGCAGATTTTATAATTTATTTTTTAATGATATATTTTGATAAATATTCAAATAATTATATAGCAGATACCAAACCATGCAAAACAAAATAACATCTGGCGTACATAATGAGAGATTAGATTAGGCAATTAACTCTTTTGCATATCTTAATTAGGGTGGAAAGTTCAATTTTTTTGTGACCTCTACATGGTGATTTTCTCTACTTATATAACTCTAGAAAAAAAATGTATAAGCAAACGAATATACAGTGTATTGAGTCATTCAACATTTTTCGATAATGCTTCAAATAAACACATAGGCTACTTGCCGATAAGATTGTTTGTACGTGCATTATCGATCATTTATATCAAAATGCATTTCATATTTATTTAGCTTATTACCAAAATTTGTTCGTTTTGTTAAGAAAAGGCATTGAGGAACAAAAACTGTTATTTACAATATGCAAACACTGCTTTTCTTTGAAATTAAACTCAAATATTGCAAATTTATTGAAAATATAGAGGACTACTTTTACTCAACTCGTTAAAATAGTACATATATTCGTTTTTCAAGCCTCACGCTATTTAAACAATTTCAATTGTTAATTAAAGATAGCATTGTACGAGCAGTGGTGTTTATTCTTCATTTACCTTAAAGGTTTTGATTCTTTGTTACAGTTTCTAAACAAGCACGAATCGATTTGTCTAAAAAAAAAAACCACAATGATGTTACGGTTTTGCGTATTTAATTTTACTCAAAACATATCGATCGTAGGAACTCTGGTGGTCCTTATTTATTTAAATTTATTTAATTTTAAATTGCAGGACAACCTATACGTCGGTACGGAGCACATATATGTACTTCATCACATCTTAATTTCACGGTGTCAGTGCATTTGAAAGATGTAGCAGGTATTGAGGCTGGACCGTATTGATATGGAAAGTGCTATAATATACTATGGTATGAAACGTTCACCAAAGGTTAACAGTAATTCTGAAGAATTTAATGGTAATGCGCGTAGTTTTTTCCAAACAATTTGTGTGGAAATAAGATTAATCAGTCCAAAAACTAGAGCAATTTTTGTGCACCGTAAATTACAATTTTGTTGACACGTATGGAACTGTAGTTCCCAGGTCGTCCATCCAATTAATTTCAGACCAGGAGCTAAAGGATTATAACATGACTTGTTATAAGAATCCTTCAAATATGCCTACATAAACATATTATAGCAAAATAAAATTTTTCAATGTTTTCAAATTTAGATTAACTTTAATAAGATGTTTTACGGTGCTACCGTTGTGGCGATCGCAATTTTGGGTCAATTTTCACCGACAAGTTTTGAACTTTGAACTATTTTTTTTTTTACTGAAATTTGTTTATTTTGGCATACGTTGTATCCGTGCCTCCGATCCCTGTTTGTAGGCGTGTAATTTCCAATTTCCCAACTTAATGGTTTGACAATATGCAACATCTGCATAGATTTTATAACTGTTTATTTTTTCTCTTTATAATTTAGTTCAAAAATGACTTTTTTTTTTAATTTCCTCTCTACTTATACTTACTCATGCGCGAATCGGGGGGGGGGTCGGAGAGGTCCCAACTCCCCCCCCCTCCCCCTGGAAAATGAAAATTTATTAAATATACATAGTAAAATTATCGCAAATATGCCTCGGAACCCCCCCCCCCACCCCCGGTAAACACAATTATTCTTCGGACCCCCCCCCCCCCCGGAACAATTTTCTGGGTCTGTTAATGCACGCAAAATTAGCTTAACTTTTGCTTGTATATATAATTATATAATCTCTCTATCAAAATAAAAAAACACTAAAAAAATCATCATCTAAGGCAGGTATCGAAGTTTATACTGAAATAGCTACATGTATAGTACACGCATTACAGATGTTTGATCCACCTCTAAATTTATCGCGAGAAATCTAGCGCGAGATCACTGTGACGTCACATGTTCAAATCTGTATTCATTTGTTTACGTATCTCGACTCAATACGAAGGAATGGAAGCATGTAAAAAATCTCTTGGGTCTCACTGAAGCTTTTGCGGTACTCAAAACGTGTATTCAAACCTCAAGGCGCCCTAAATTACGAGTTAAATGTTAGCCATTTTTGGCATAGCACCACGGGAGAAAACATTAGAGAGCATCATGGAGACGTAGAAAAAAAAATTCTTGATGAATCTGTAGGTTTAGCTCGTTCTTTTCTCCGCGCACACTGGTTCTTAGAGCTCGCTGCGCTCGCTATAATTATATATCTGAAACACGATGTCATTACGATTTTATATCTTTAACGTATGGAGGTACATGTAGATATATATAGGATCTCTCATGTTTGTTTGTTAATCTTTAAGGAGCTCTTTTTCCGTGCGTAAAGTTGTTGACGTCTTGTAGTATATGTGTTGTGCGGTTCACATTTATAATTTTTATAGAAAAGATTGAGGTTTAACAAAATAAGTGGTAAAACATGTGATAAAAAGAATATCTCATGATTTGCGATGGTATATGATTTTTATCCAACGAGTTGTGTGTTTTCTATCCCCGAGCCTTGGCGATAGTTTATATGTCGACAAAGAATAGGATGTATGTGTGACTTTTGTAAATGTTGTGGTAACTAGATAGGTAGTGAGATACTTAAATGGTATATCTGCCGCTTAGAAATCGCTGAATGAGTTGTTGCACAACCCATAGCTTTGCTTTACGACGCTTTATTCTGATGACCGATCATGTACGTGTGTTAATTTAAAACTCATCGGTAGCAAATTTAAACAGCAGTGTTACCGTGAAAGTGTATAGACCTATATATTTTTTATAATTATTCCTGGAACAGCCAGTCTCGCCGTAAATGTTGATCGTCGCCCCAAGCAGACGAAATCGTGTGAAGACACTTTTCTATATCCTGAATTAAATAATGTGTGTTGTTAATTTTTCAAGGTTAAAGTTTTGATTGTTCATGTTTATGAAGTTATATTTGGTTTGCTTACAATTAAACAAATAAACAATTAAAATTTTGTTGACTGTTTATTTTGGAATTCCCGCTCTATAAATATTGTTAAATAAGAACAGAAGAGAAAAGTTGATCCGGTGAAAATTTTATTGATGCAGGTATCAAACTTTTTTTTCGACCAATCAGAATAGTCAATATCTCGTCAAACTAATAAATATTAAATGGTTTATCAATCGAAGGATATCGACTATAAACTAAAGATTACAAATTACAAATGATCAGGGTATTCTAAATAATACACATGTATAATGATACATAATTACAGCTGTAATATTTGTAAATATATATTTAAAACTTTATAGTTTTACAAGCGTTTTGTAGGGAGGTAGGCCCATAACCATCACATAATGCGAAAAAGGTACTAAGTAGGTCAGACAAAACAAATTTCGAACATTGATCATGATAAGTTGATATCGTGAAAGCATATTGATAACTGTGTAATAGCATGCGATAGAAGGCAATATCCAAATAATGTTTCTGTAACATATGAGATTGTTATTAGTACAAATACAGTATTGATGCCCTTTGATTGTATCTTATTCAACATGGACGCCGTTAGTATAATCTGCAAGACCTTAATGATAGATATAGCGTTAATATTAATTTTATATTTAATATGTACTTGCTTTATTAAGTTCATGTATGATCATCATTTTCATGTACATGTATTAAGCTATGCTATGGGCGGCCGAAAAGGTAAGAAAAAATATGCAAAACAAACAACTTATTTTTAAAAACATGCTAAAATACGAAACACACCAGCTTAAAACAAAATCAACAGCCTCCTTTGCAAAATCA
The DNA here is from genome assembly GCA_033439105.1 of Magallana nippona. Taxonomy (NCBI): domain Eukaryota; kingdom Metazoa; phylum Mollusca; class Bivalvia; order Ostreida; family Ostreidae; genus Magallana; species Magallana nippona. Next base: position 25,925,199 of record CM065924.1, read on the forward strand.
ACAGACACCGATCCAAAACAAACGATCACCGATACAACCAACAGCCATGCACCGAATTCACGTTAGTTGGCGAGCAAACAGGTATCAGGAGAAATCGGTTTGGTGGTTGTCATTAGCTATGGATCGAGTATGTCAGATTTGTTAATTAGTTGTTGTAGTTCTTGATCCCGCTCAATGATAGAAATATTCCTTTTTAGCTTCTTGAAATAAATTTACATGTTTGTGATTTTAGGTTGTAACAAAAGGAATTAAAAATGGGTCTTTTTTTGGTTGTACTAAGTATATTCTGTGGTATTTTCTAAGCTTCTTCTCTGGCTGAATCTATGAGTTTCTCGGGATAATTTTGAGCATTTAGGTATATTTTCAATTACGTCAATCTGATCATTTTTTGTTTCTTCACTAATAATGGTGCAAATTCCTCTTGATAAATTGTAAGGGATATTTCTTTTGGTATGCGTAGGTTGACATGATTTAAAATTAGATACTGATGAGTGTCCGTGGTTTTTAAATAAACATCTGTTGAAATTGTTGATTGTTGTTTTAAAACCATAATGTCCAGATATGAAATAGAACAAACACTGAATGCCATGGTGAATTGAATATTTGGATTTAAAGTGTTAAGAAAACTATGAAATTCATGAAGATCTTCTTCAGATTTGTTCCAGAAAATAAAGCAGTCATCTAAATATCGTTTCCAGTAATGTTTAAGGTATTCATCAATTTTTTGGTCTAGTGCCTTCTCAACTTTTCTTCAAAATATCCCATTACTAAAATACTGTAGGTAAGTGCCATTTTTGTCCTCATTGCAGTTCTTTTGATGTGTTTGTAGAAGCTCCCGTCAAAACGAAATGTGTTGTTTTCCAGAATAAACTGTCTTGAATGAAAATATGACAATAACAAACCGTCAATCTTCTCAAAAATCCATAAAACGAAATACAAATTCCAAGCAGACCAACACGGACCTCCAAAAAGATAGAGGTATGATCAGGTGCCTAGGAGGAGTGAGCATCCTCTGCTGACTGGTCACACCTAAAATGAATTTTGGTGTAAAATTTCTCTAAAAAAGTTCTGGGTGTTTTTCTATCCAATTTTTTATAGCTTGTAATCCAAAATCATGTGGAATATTTGTACGCAGCACAGTTAAGGCTGGAATTTGGAGGCGGGGCTTATTTTAATAAACTTTGAACTCCTTAATATTCATTAGATATGTTATTTAATCTACATAACATCTATTAAGGGTAATTGATTACTTTTTGATATATCAATAAATATCAAACCCCTCATTGTGTAATATTGATTATTATTTACTAGTACTTATTTTCATTGAAAACATTAAAATGTTGTTTGGTTCCGATCTGCTCCCTTCCGACGCTTGTATCGATCTGTGACGCGTCGACTATTTCTAGCTGCTAGCAAAATGGCAGGCAGGGATGTTAACAGGTGTGCCGAGATGTTATGGAGTGATTCGCTGCGTGTGGATGTCGAATTATGCAGGAGAAAAGGTAAGTATCAAACAAACCATTCCATAAACTTATGCAACCAATATGACAAGGAATGTAAAGGCTGTATTGTGTGCCATAATCAAAAAGTGATTTACAGACCGAGATGTGTGTTTTCTTACGACCACATATTGTAAATGATTATGAAATTTTATCTACTTAACAAACGTTCTAATACATCACAGCATGTTACACAAACGATAATATATCGATACTTTTTTTTGCAAATAATATATTATTTTAAAGATATTTTAATAGCATTTAAATCCCACTTGACTGTTAGAAATGTCTTCGACTAAAAAAAAATGGTGATGGCGATATATCAGCTTTTCCCCATCAGACATTAGATTTTACATGAATACACAATCTTCCATATTGATTTTGTTGATCAGCGACACCATATCAATGTAGCTAATAAGTAGTGTAACTGTGAAAGACTGTGTTGGTATATATGCATGTGCATGATATATATATATATATTATATATAAATATATGTGTGTGTGTGTGTGTGTGTGTGTGTGTGTGTGTGTGTGTGTGTGTGTGTGTGTGTGTGTGTGTGTGTGTGTGTGTGTGTGTGTGTAAACAATTACATGACATCAATATTTTGTTATTTGCATGTTGTACCCATTAATTACAAGAAATAATTTTTACTCTGACAAAATGCTCTAAAGAATCACTTAATTATTATTTGGAAATAAATTAATTTCTATATAACAGTGTGTCATAATGTCATAATTAGTTATATTACCAGTATATATAAAATTATGGTCTAGAATAAAAAAAAAGATGATACAATATGACTGTATAGGTTGCTCTAAGAATTAAAATCTCTAATTTTGTACTGTTTCGCTGACCTGTATTAACTATCAACATGATCAGGTTTTTTTTAATTTATCAAAACAGTTTTTAAATGAAATTGTTTGCCAGGTACGTTGACTGTCCTAGCAGATAATTAAACCATTTTTGAAAGCGATACATATAATTATCCTTGCTAGGTAGCATTGCATAGTTAATAGCTATATACAACTAAATTGTCATCACCTTCATTCAACTCGCATTATGCAAGTTCACCTTGCTGTCGATGACAAGGGCCAGTCAATATATTTCGTTGAAACTTTTCTGGAGTTAAAGCGACAATAGTCCAAAGCAGAGCAATCACGGACCTCTGGAAAACCTCCGAGGCAGGATCAAAAATCCATAAAATGAAATACAAATTCAAAGCTGAGCAACACAGACCTCCAAAGAGTTAAGAGGTAGGATCAGGTGCCATGAAGGAGTGAGCATCCTCTGCTGACCGGTCACACCCGCAGTGTACTCTTTGTCGTAATCGGGAAAAAATTCCGTAGACAGGTGATTAATTATGGTCTAACAATTAGTATGAAAATCGTCAGTCAGTATGCGACCCAGTGGATTGTATTTGCTGACAAGGTCGTTGTATCGACCATAGAACTTACGAAAAGATGACTGCTGATAGTCCTGTTTTATCAACTTGTTTGTCTGTAGCTTGCCTCGCCTTAGAAACTGTTCATACGAAGAGTATGCCCTTGCGTATCGAATTAACTGAGAGACAAAAACACCATATGCAGGTGATGAAGGTATATGGCTACATAAGTAAGGAAAGTTGATTATAGGAAAATTGAAGTTATCACGTTTATCATATAATTTTATTGTTAGGTTACCATTAATGTCCATTTCCAGTAAAATATCCAAATATGAAACAGATGACGCAGACTCTGTGGTATCTTTTATTTCAAGTTCACTGGGATATATCGAATCGACGTAAGTATGGAGTAACAATTGTTAATTGATAATACGTCGTCGATATACTTGAATGTTGAGATGAAGGCCACAGCGAGTGATTTAATTTTTTTTCACGTACAAGTTTTTGAATAAATTCTGCTTCATATGAATACAAAAATAGGTCTGCAAACAATGGGCCAGAATTAATACCCATGGGAATTTCAATAGATTGTTGGAAGACCTGATTTCCAAAAACTACATATCTACATATATTAATTATAGAAACTGTAACATTCCAATAAATGTCATAATGCGAAAGAGTGTTTTTTTAAAAAAAATTTTACAATAGTACATGTAACAAAACAGTTTGTACAATAATACCATGAGTCTCTAGTAGTAAACATATTACTAATAATAATAAATGTAGTAAAAATAGTAGTAATAACACTAATAACTTCATTTACCTTGATTTAAGAAATGAATTTGATGTTTCTATTGATCGACGTATCAAATTGATCGACGTATCAAATTGACCGGAAAACTTCATCAATGCGCATAGCGCATTGATGAAAAAGTTTTCCGGTCAATTTTTACTCTGATTCCTCGATCAATAGAAACATTATTAAGTTCATTTCTAATCATTTAGTGAACCATTTTCAAAAAATAAAATGTGAAGAGTCATTGATGAAAAAATCCAAATAATGTAACTGAAGCGGCGCGTATGAATACAAAACAATAACAGCAACAATATTCAAAATGAATGCGCCTTCAGCTGATGCGGAGCTATTGAGCTAAATTTAATAATGGATTAAACACAAATAGAAAGTCGAAATCTGAACCGGCTGATTTAAAACGAAAGGGAAATACATGCGATGGTTTGCGATATTATTCACTGTGAAGCAAGATTCGTTAAAACTTGTTTTAATGTGAGTTAGATCGCTGGAGTATGCAACTGGGCATAACCATGATGCAAGCTAGGAGACGCAATCGTGGAGGAAAATAGTTTATATGTCGACAAAGAATAGGATGTATGTGTGACTTTTGTAAATGTTGTGGTAACTAGATAGGTAGTGAGATACTTAAATGGTATATCTGCCGCTTAGAAATCGCTGAATGAGTTGATGCACTACCCATAGCTTTGCTTTACGACGCTTTATTCTGATGACCGATCATGTACGTGTGTTAATTTACAACTAATCGGTAGCAAATTTAAACAGCAGTGTTACCGTGAAAGTGTATAGACCTATATATTTTTTATAATTATTCCTGGAACAGCCAGTCTCGCCGTAAATGTTGATCGTCGCCCCAAGCAGACGAAATCGTGTGAAGACACTTTTCTATATCCTGAATTAAATAATGTGTGTTGTTAATTTTTCAAGGTTAAAGTTTTGATTGTTCATGTTTATGAAGTTATATTTGGTTTGCTTACAATTAAACAAATAAACAATTAAACTTTGCATTTTGTTGACTGTTTATTTTGGAATTCCCGCTCTATAAATATTGTTAAATAAGAACAGAAGAGAAAAGCTGATCCGGTTAAAATTTTATTGATGCAGGTATCAAACTTTTTTTTCGACCAATCAGAATGGTCAATATCTCGTCAAACTAATAAATATTAAATGGTTTATCAATCGAAGGATATCGACTATAAACTAAAGATTACAAATTACAAATGATCAGGGTATTCTAAATAATACACATGTATAATGATACATAATTACAGCTGTAATATTTGTAAATATATATTTAAAACTTTATAGTTTTACAAGCGTTTTGTAGGGAGGTAGGCCCATAACCATCACATAATGCGAAAAAGGTACTAAGTAGGTCAGACAAAACAAATTTCGAACATTGATCATGATAAGTTGATATCGTGAAAGCATATTGATAACTGTGTAATAGCATGCGATAGAAGGCAATATCCAAATAATGTTTCTGTAACATATGAGATTGTTATTAGTACAAATACAGTATTGATGCCCTTTGATTGTATCTTATTCAACATGGACGCCGTTAGTATAATCTGCAAGACCTTAATGATAGATATAGCGTGAATATTAATTTTATATTTAATATGTACTTGCTTTATTAAGTTCATGTATGATCATCATTTTCATGTACATGTACTAAGCTATGCTATGGGCGGCCGAAAAGGTAAAAAAAAAAATATGCAAAACAAACAACTTATTTTTAAAAACATGCTAAAATACGAAACACACCAGCTTAAAACAAAATCAACAGCCTCCTTTGCAAAATCAACAGACACCGATCCAAAACAAACGATCACCGATACAACCAACAGCCATGCACCGAATTCACGTTAGTTGGCGAGCAAACAGGTATCAGGAGAAATCGGTTTGGTGGTTGTCATTAGCTATGGATCGAGTATGTCAGATTTGTTAATTAGTTGTTGTAGTTCTTGATCCCGCTCAATGATAGAAATATTCCTTTTTATTCTTGAAATAAATTTACATGTTTGTGATTTTAGGTTGTAACAAAAGGAATTAAAAATGGGTCTTTTTTTGGTTGTACTAAGTATATTCTGTGGTATTTTCTAAGCTTCTTCTCTGGCTGAATCTATGAGTTTCTCGGGATAATTTTAAGCATTTAGGTATATTTTCAATTTCGTCAATCTGATCATTTTTTGTTTCTTCACTAATAATGGTGCAAATTCTTCTTGATATATTGTAAGGGATATTTCTTTTGGTATGCGTAGGTTGACATGATTTAAAATTAGATACTGATGAGTGTCCGTGGTTTTGAAATAAACATCTGTTGAAATTGTTGATTGTTGTTTTAAAACCATAATGTCCAGATATGAAATAGAACAAACACTGAATGCCATGGTGAATTGAATATTTGGATTTAAAGTGTTAAGAAAACTATGAAATTCATGAAGATCTTCTTCGGATTTGTTCCAGAAAATAAAGCAGTCATCTAAATATCGTTTCCAGTAATGTTTAAGGTATTAAGGTATCAGTTTTTTGGTCTAGTGCCTTCTCAACTTTTCTTCAAAATATCCCATTACTAAAATACTGTAGGTAAGTGCCATTTTTGTCCTCATTGCAGTTCTTTTGATGTGTTTGTAGAAGCTCCCGTCAAAACGAAATGTGTTGTTTTCCAGAATAAACTGTCTTGAATGAAAAAATGACAATAACAAACCGTCAATCTTCTCAAAAATCCATAAAACGAAATACAAATTCCAAGCAGACCAACACGGACCTCCAAAAAGATAGAGGTATGATCAGGTGCCTAGGAGGAGTGAGCATCCTCTGCTGACTGGTCACACCTAAAATGAATTTTGGTGTAAAATTTCTCTAAAAAAGTTCTGGGTGTTTTTCTATCCAATTTTTTATAGCTTGTAATCCAAAATCATGTGGAATATTTGTACGCAGCACAGTTAAGGCTGGAATTTGGAGGCGGGGCTTATTTTAATAAACTTTGAACTCCTTAATATTCATTAGATATGTTATTTAATCTACATAACATCTATTAAGGGTAATTGATTACTTTTTGATATATCAATAAATATCAAACCCCTCATTGTGTAATAATGATTATTATTTACTAGTACTTATTTTCATTGAAAACATTAAAATGTTGTTTGGTTCCGATCTGCTCCCTTCCGACGCTTGTATCGATCTGTGACGCGTCGACTATTTCTAGCTGCTAGCAAAATGGCAGGCAGGGATGTTAACAGGTGTGCCGAGATGTTATGGAGTGATTCGCTGCGTGTGGATGTCGAATTATGCAGGAGAAAAGGTAAGTATCAAACAAACCATTCCATAAACTTATGCAACCAATATGACAAGGAATGTAAAGGCTGTATTGTGTGCCATAATCAAAAAGTGATTTACAGACCGAGATGTGTGTTTTCTTACGACCACATATTGTAAATGATTATGAAATTTTATCTACTTAACAAACGTTCTAATACATCACAGCATGTTACACAAACGATAATATATCGATACTTTTTTTTGCAAATAATATATTATTTTAAAGATATTTTAATAGCATTTAAATCCCACTTGACTGTTGGAAATGTCTTCGACTAAAATAAAATGGTGATGGCGATATATCAGCTTTTCCCCATCAGACATTAGATTTTACATGAATACACAATCTTCCATATTGATTTTGTTGATCAGCGACACCATATCAATGTAGCTAATAAGTAGTGTAACTGTGAAAGACTGTGTTGGTATATATGCATGTGCATGATATATATATATATATATATATATATATATATATATATATATATATATATATATATATATGTGTGTGTGTGTGTGTGTGTGTGTGTGTGTGTGTGTGTGTGTGTGTGTGTGTGTGTGTGTGTGTAAACAATTACATGACATCAATATTTTGTTATTTGCATGTTGTACCCATTAATTACAAGAAATAATTTTTACTCTGACAAAATGCTCTAAAGAATCACTTATTATTATTTGGAAATAAATTAATTTCTATATAACAGTGTGTCATAATGTCATAATTAGTTATATTACCAGTATATATAAAATTATGGTCTAGAATAAAAAAAAAAGATGATACAATATGACTGTATAGGTTGCTCTGAGAATTAAAATCTCTAATTTTGTACTGTTTCGCTGACCTGTATTAATTATCAACATGATCAGTTTTTTTTTAATTTATCAAAACAGTTTTTAAATGAAATTGTTTGCCAGGTACGTTGATTGTCCTAGCAGATAATTAAACCATTTTTGAAAGCAATACATATAATTATCCTTGTTAGGTAGCATTGCATAGTTAATAGCTATATACAACTAAATTGTCATCACCTTCATTCAACTCGCATTATGCAAGTACACCTTGCTGTCAATGACAAGGGCCAGTCAATATTTTTCGTTGAAACTTTTCTGGATTTAACGCGGCAATAGTCCAAAGCAGAGCAATCACGGACCTCTGGAAAACCTTAAAGGCAGGATCAGGTGCCATGGAGGAGTGAGCATCCTCGCCCACCGTGTTCTCTTTGTCAGAACGAAAAACGGAAAAGTCTGTAGACAATAAGGTGTTTAATTATGGTCTAACAATTAGTATGAAAAACGTCAGTCCGAATGCAACCCAGTGGAAGATTGTATTTGCTGACAAGGTCGTTGTATCGACAATAGAACTTACGAAAAGATGGCTTCAAACGAGACTGTTGATAGTCCTGTTTTATCAACTTGTTTGTCAGTAGCTTGCCTCGCCTTAGAAAATGTTCATACGAAGAGCATCCCTTGCGTATCGAATTAACTGAGAGACAAAAACACCATATGCAGGTGATGAAGGTATATGGCTACATAATTAAGAAAAGTTGATTATAGAAAAATTGAAGTCATCACGTTTATCATATAGTTTTGTTGTTAGGTTACCATCAATGTCCATTTCCAGCAAAATATCCAAATATGAAACAGATGACGCAGACTCTGTGGTATCTTTAATTTCAAGTTCGCTGGGATATATCGAGTCGACGTAAGTATGGAAGTAAAAATTTTAATTGATAATACGTCGTCGATATACCTGAATGCTGAGTTGAAGGCCACAGCGAGTGATTTATTTTTTTCACGTACAAGTTTTTGAATAAATTCTGCTTCATATGAATACAAAAATAGGTCTGCTAACAATGGGACACAATTAATACCCATGAGAATTCCAACAGATTGCTGGAAGACCTGATTTTCAAAAACTACATATCCTAGAAATAAAAAGAGTGATAGCTTTGAGATTACAAAATATGTGGAACACATATTTGTATTTCACACCTTTATTTACTGATCACCAGCCTCAAAGACTGCTTACTGATCAACTATATATTTCTTGTGTCGCTGCATAAAATATGAGTTCGTCTAAATAACTGGTAATTTGATGATTTCATTTACGCCATAGCTCATACATTTACTTCATTTGTACATTCCTGTACTACTTGTGTTGTGTGAAAGAGGTGAAAGGGATGGTCTACCTGTGTCATGATGTTTGATTCCATGTGCTGTATGCCTCAGTGATTCATAACAATCAACTACTTGAATGCACCTAAGTTGAATTTATCCAAATGCGCTTAACATGTTTTTTGGTAAGATTTATAAATACAGTGCCTTACATAAATTTTCTGTGGGTGGAGACTACCCTACATGTATTTGTGTTTGTTCATTCTAACTGAAATGTAATTAAACTTGTTGTGAGAGTATACTCTATATCTCACAACCATTGATTGCTCTGCATTATCCCTTGATGATATAGATTTTTTGGAGGGGATTTGTGTGGGTGGGGGGGGGGTTCTGCTATTGTAAATATTTATACATAAGTTGACTATCTTGGAGTATTTACATGTAGTTGAATTTTGATTTTCTCGAGTATGTAAGGAACATTTGTTAATTGCCGCAAGAAAATCTGTATTGTTAATAATAATATATAATTAAATGAAATCAAAATTTAGGAAGAAAAAACACAAAACACATGTACATGTAAATGCACAAGTGGCATTTTCAATCATTTTTCTATGTCATTGTAAGCGGCATTTCCAACCATTCTTCTATGTAATTGTGAGTGACATTTTTAACCATTTTTCTATGTAATTTTATGTTCATCTTATCAAGGCGGTTTTAAGGTGACTGAAATGCTACTGCTTTGTTTTATTCGCCTGTGTAACGATGAATTTTGACCCGGGTTGAAAATTGACCCAGGGGTCACTTTTCAACGTTGAATATTGAGACCTCAAGTGTTGAATAAAGACCCTGGTGAATATTGACCCGCATCGTGGAATTTTGATCACGAAACCGGTTCAAAATTCAACGGCAAATATTAACACTTTAACTAATTGATATTTATAACTTCGATTCATTTCACCACAATTTAATTTTTTTTTTCATATTTATTCTTTAGATTTACATGTTTACATGTTTTAACAGTCGGACGAAAAAATATAACATTTCAATGACCATTTTAGAATTAACAATGATTTTCAAATATGTTTTAACTATTTCATTCATAGTGAACTTTTCGCGTATAGCTGCTGTTTTGTGTGATATCTATATTTTAGATAAAAATAAGTTTTTAATAAGAATATAGGTATACATGGTTACACGATGAACTATTCTATTCAGTGAAACATTTTTATGCTAGCATTTTCTAACATGTTGTTTAATTTTAGCTTTACACTCACCCTGTAAATTGAAAATGTGATATTGTTAATTGTAATTTTTCTGTATGGGCGTTATTACAAAATCTAAAATATGACATGATTTTTGTTCTTGCAACTACTCAATATATTTAAACTGTGATTATTCCACGCAGTAAATGACAAATTTACAATATGACAATACGCTAATAGTATTTTCTTCAAAGAAGTTTGCTCAATAACAGAAAAAAAACCAGCAATCATCTTTTTGTTATTAAATTCATTTCCCCTAACATCTATAATTTTAGTACTTCAGACATTTTACAGCAACATGCTGTATGTGTACATTTTCATGCATACACTTTCCTGGGCTATACGTAATTTTGCTTGTATGGTTTCTAAATACCTTAACAAAAGTTTATTGTTTTCGTCAATGCAATGGTAAATTGCATTTTTGATTGCATTTTTGAATAACCAAAAAACAAAACAAAAAAAACAAAACAAAACATATCGTTCATGAAAATGATATAAAGGACCATGCAATGCATTTGGTCGGAACAGGTGGTTGACCTTCCTATCATAGGCACCTAAATTATCAATGTATATAGGGTATACATTTTTTTATGAGCACATTATATAATGTCAAACGTTGAAAAATGACCCCCGGGTCAATTTTCAACTCGGGTCAATATTCTTCGTTACATCGGATTGACCTTACTCGTTGATGAAAAATGACGTGATACCCCAGTAAATGATAGATTGTTGGGTGTATTTTTGGATATGGCGTTGTAATTATCTCGATTACAATGAAGCAGCAGTGATTTTTTTTGTTGGGGATCACATTTAAATTATACATGCAAAATTAATAAATGTCCACGGGGGTATGCCCTTGCAATATATATATATAGTCGATATAAATCGTTTATAAATACCAATGTCATGTGATAGACTCGTGATGACTCTAAATGCACATGTGTGTCGTAACATATGGGTCACTAGAGGTATCATAATAGTATATTGGAAAAAATTGTATGCGAGTTTTGATTTATACGATCCTCACATCTGTCGGTCGCTTTTAAAGACATATTTCTTAGTAATTTAGGTAAATGCAACCTTAACAGTGCTGCGTATATAAACTCGTAAGATCAAATGTTACTAGAAGAGTATTTGGGTCTGTTGTTTCAGAATTTTGTGGAGGAAATCCATGCTATTACAAATGGAACTAGGAACTTTTTCACATATATTCTTTAGTAAAATATCTACAAAGTTGCTCAGTCTATGCGTTGGGCACACTGGGTCTGCGACAATTGGTCGAAGTTTTAGATAAAGTGGTTCAGTAGTAGTACAGTATGCTGGATTCTGATCTTCAATAGCGGTCTTGATATGATTGCTGTTATGTATTTTAGGAAGTCCATAAACATTGCTAGTTTTCATTTCAAAATTTCTAAGATAGTCCAGTTCCTTATCTTTTAATAAATGTTCATATTTATTGCATAGGCGTTTCAAATCTCTCATGATTTTCTTGTCGGGATTTTCTGGTAATTTTACACAAAAGTTCTCGTCACTTAGATGTTGAAGAACTACTGTTTTATAAAAAGTTTTGTCCATACACACAACTGCTCCTCTTTTAGCAGCTTCTCTGAGAATTATATCTTCATTTTGTAAATTTTGTAGAGCTTTCTTCTGTTTAACGCTTAGATTGTGTTTTACAGGATTTCTGGTTTTCAATGAAGATTTTGTAGTTTTTGTATTGTTGTTCCTTTTTTGTTTTGAACTATACAATCATTAAAATGGCCGTCATGTTGCTTAGTGCCAATGGGATTATAGCTTCGTCTCTTTGGTGATTTCTAGGGTTTGTTGGTTTTTCATACCTTTTGGTTTGATTGCAGTATCCATGATGTTGTTGGTTATTTTGTATTGATCCTACTGTTTGATTGTTGGACCTCTGTCGCGCCGGTTGATTGTATTTGTCCATGGTTGCATCTGCATATGTTTTATAATTTCGATGTTGATACTTTGATCTTGGTTTAACGATTTCTGTTGGGCAGATTTTTCATTTCTGTCTAATTCAACGGTCCCGTAATTTTCTGCATTATCTCATAAAAGACCTTCTCATTGATTCAGATGTATTCAGACTTTTCTTCCTCCTGATCGTGTCTTTTTTCCACTTCTCAAGTAAGTGATTCTGAACTTCTCCGGATGAAATTTTTTTTATTTTATTTTCCATTTTAATATCAATTTTTTGTAATCGTTGAGTATACCTAGTTGATCTTGTTTCCAATAATGCAATTTCTGCATCAATTTGTTTTAAAACTTAATTTTCTCTTATTGCTCTTTCAGTTTCATCCTCCCCTGCTATTTTTCGTTAATGTGAAATTTTCTAGGCAATATAATGGTATTTTCCTTTTGTTGTCATTTTTTTTTTATAGATGTTGACAATATTTTCAGTTTTCAATGCATTCCAAAATGCCTGTTTTCGTTCGTTTAGATTTCTTTTCTATGTCCGGATATGATATTTTTCTTTATGCTGATTTCTTTCTCCAGTTGCATGTTATTTGTGGCGGATTGTGTCCCGAAATCAATAAAGTCTTGACGTTTATCATTGAAAAATTCAAAATTCAGGTTGATGGCGTCATTAGTCTTGACGTTTATCATTGAAAGATGATGTAATGAGAGTCTTTGCTAGGAAGGATTAAATCAATGACGTCATAATACAATACGAAAGGTAAAAGTTCGGGAAAACTGACTTAGACAAAATATGATAATAACGACATCAATAAATGTACAAAGATTGGCTGGAATAAAAAAAATGATCATATATAAAGATATTAATGTTTGGTGAGTTTTAGGGAAAATAATTTAATAAAGTCTCTTTCACAAGCCTCATGGCGGTTGAATGGGTTTTAAATTAATAAAATGGGAATACTTGATAATCTCCCTTATCACATCTGTCAAAATGTTCACTACAAGGGGTGTTTCTGGTGCTAGGATCATTTATCTGTTGGCGATGTACGCGCATGGGGGCGGTAAGTTGTGTTCTGGTTTGGCCGATGTAATCTTCTCCATAGTTGTTACAAGTAATACAGAACCGAAGATTTTCTTTATACCAAATAATCAAATATCCAACTTTTTATTACATACTAATTATTTCCTATATATCCCTTGCAAAACCTGTAGGATTTATTATTTATGTGTGATACAAATAAGACTCTTTGAACATTGTATAATTTGCATAACTTTGAATATACTTTTACTAAATAGTTATATTATTGAAGTATTATTCATATACAAACATTTCGCACTGCTTACTAGTTTTATGTTTAAACTATGTAAGCTATGTATTAATTACATGTAATCACAACTGTCATAAATATGTTTGTTCATTGTTTTACAGCTAGCGGTTAGAGAGTTTACAAAGCTCTAGCAAGAAAGACCAATCCTTTATATCCTTCATTTATAACAATACATGTGCTAATCATATATGTGCATTATTGAGAAATGTGTTTTTAAAAACATCCTTGTTTCAATAGATAGTTCACAAAGATGCATATAAGACCATATACTCATTGTTATGATGGTTTTATTCACATTTTAATTTAAAAAGATTTTTATTAGAGCCTTGGCGTTGCAGCTAATATGTTATTAATAGAATAATTCATTATTACGCGTGTGGAATAGTAATTCATTATATACTTATGTGGGATAGTGAAATTCCACCAAGGGGACAAGATCCACTGTCTAGGACGAGGCTCTGCCGTGAATCTTGGCCCTGAGGTGGAAATTTATCATTCCACACGAGTTTATAATGAATTATTATATTTCTTGCATTATTTTACATAGAAAAACAAAGTCTGATATGATGTTCAAAAGTTTACTTTCGGTTTATCCCTCCGCATACTACAAATAGTGCAAGTCAAGAAGAGATCATAGGGCACTAAAATCATGATAAATTTTCATCAATTAATCAATATAAAGACTTAATGGATCAGCTCATTCTATCATTTACTTACAGAATACGATGTTTGTTTACATTTTAGGACGGTGTAGTAATACACAGTGTAAGACAAGAAAATCTCACACTGGATAAACCGATCTCACACCGGTGATAAAGCGAGAAAAATTTAATGTCATAATAACTTTAAAAATCTGAAAAAATTGAACTCATTTTTATGTTGTATATTTTAATTCAGTGCTATATATATATATATATATATATATATATATATATATATATATATATATATATATATGTTTTAATTACAAGGATGAAATCAACAGAAAGATGACAGACAGACATGTAAATGCAGTCATTGCAAGTGAAGGGGGATGGAGAAGTATTCTTGGCCACTAAAAGAAATAGAAGGTACAATGTAAAAAAATAAAATTCAGTGTGCCATTTTTTATAAAAACTTACTGTTGTATTAATTCTTATTCCATTCTCCAAAGGAAAAAGTGTTCTTCATCAATTTCTCAGCAACTATTAAACGCAGCTGCTAAAAAAAATAAAACACCCTCTTTGTTTAGGCATACAATATGTTGGGAATCATTTGTTAACAAATTCCATGTCAACTTCCTGTTGAATGTTGACTTTGCCTTTTGTATATTCACATCAGAGTGGGGGTGTTACTTGTGAGATATTTTATTTTGCTTGCAACAATCATTCTGTGATTACATGTACTCTTGCTTGCATTGTATGCCAAATTTATATATTTACATTTGCAAATGTATGTTTCCTTATACGAACCTTTAGAATAGCGAAAATGTTCAATTCTGTGTGAACTTTTCATGACGTCATAATGATACTTGCTTATCATTTGATGGTTGCATTATTGGAAACACCGAATAATTCTGAACTATTCTTAAACGTAAATATAAGTAATGAAAAGCATGTTAAAAAGTTCACGTGATCAAATCTTCTGAGAAGCATACAGGTTTCACATGATTTGATCACCTGACCAACAAAGTTCATAACTTTTTCACATGCTGTTTATTTCTTAAAGGAGCCCTTTTTTAATAAGCTCACCTGAGCTGAAAGTCCCCTCTATTAAATGGAGATAATTAAAAATGACTGAAAATGTGTTGGTATTTTTCAAAAATCTTCTTATTAGCTGATGGCTCAAGTGAGTTAGAAATATTTATATAATAATTTACTTATGAGCAAACAAAAAACAAACAAACCAAAAAACATCTTGGGAATGTTTAAAAGAAAGGAAACCGCTAGATTTCATCCCCGGAATAATTGGGATTATTCAACCCGCGTGTTTTGCATCGATTGTAAATAAAACAAACTTCATAAAGATTAATAAAAATGTACATATGACTTTCTTTGATTTGCCAAAACATTTTAAAATTTGTTTTTCCTTTTTTTATAACGTATGTCAAATTTGTAATCCAATTATACCCGTCTTGACGTCTGGGGTGGATCTTAATAAGCGGTGAAATGACGTGGTACCCTTGTATGAATAGTTTGTCTTGTAAAGAAATTTTGTATATCATTTTCCCTTTGAAATGTGGTTTAATTGACTGGGAAAAGTACTTTAATGTCTATTATTATACACATACTCAGCAAAAACTATCGTTTAAAAGCGAACACAAATTTTGCAATTTAACAGGCTTTGTTGACAATAAAGTTAATCATAAAATGTGACTAAAATCATGACCAGGCAGGCCCCTTATTGCTTTTTGTTAAATCTTTCTTTACAACTGTAATTCTTAAAAAGTTTCTTATTATAAAATTATCAAAAATAATGATATGGAATGGATCAGGGGCCTCTTGTTACCTTTCCTAATACATGTAATTCAATGATTCATCACAAATATGCTTAAATTGATTATCAAATACATGTATATAATATTATATCTTAACATTTCAATATCATTTTTAGAGAGCAGTCAGGCTGAAGAAAACTTTACGTCGGATGAGGAGAATGAAGAGGATGAGGCAGGGGAGTTCGTTCTCCCATTTCAATGTGGATTGCCTGCCATGGGAAAGGGAAACCTTCAAAACCCTTCAAAACCCTGAAAGACAATTTAGAAGAAATCCATAGGGAGAGCCTAAACCCCTCAACACAAAAGACAATTAAGGAAAAGAAAGTTATCAACAACGCCCTCAAGAAGGAAGATCCCTGAAGTATACCCAAAGTTCATCAAAACAGAATATGTGGAGTGAGAGAGAAAATTGAATTGATGAGAGAGAGAGAGAGAGAGAGAGAGAGAGAGAGAGAGAGAGAGGGGGGGGGATTTTAAGTTGTAGTCATCAGTACGGTTTGTTATTGTCATTTTTTAAAACACTGGATCCGCGCATGATGTCACATAATCATTGTTTGTTATTATGATGTATAATGATATATGTTTATTTATAGATGGAATATTTATTATTAATTGAGTATGAAATAAGATAAAAGAAAAATATCTAAATTGATTTTGTTGATATTTTAGTGCAGCTGTAATTTAATGGTAGCTATTTTTTCTCTAAATGTATAATAATAGTAGCTTGTTTTTTTCCCCTGATCTAACATAAAATAGTAGCTTGTAAAGAATCTGTTAACCTTTAATGACACATGTTATCAATATGTATTGTTTTATCATGTAGAAAATCCAAATATTTTATTCGATATTCTGTTTTGTTTTAAGAATATATATATTTTAAATTATTATGAGATAAAAAGTATTGTTAAATTTGCTGTTGAAATATAGAAAAGAACATGTAAATAAATATATATTGTTGCACTATATTGTTTTAAGTGGTTCTTTTAAAAGCGTCATGGAGCATTGTTAAAAAAAATTACTAAATATAAAATGCACTGATGTCTTACTTAAAGTAAGTTTGAAATCACATGAAAATGAATAAACAAGGCTATAAATGGAATTTGTATTCAATACTTTTTATATCTATGTTCATGTTTGTAACATGTAAAACTTTGCCTTTACAATAGTCATTCATACCCACTGAGAGTTATATCTCCCTTTTTAGAAGGTCAGTAAACATTAAGATTTTATTACATGTATGGTACATGCTGATTGCATTGGTTATCATTTAAGATACATAATTTAAGTCTTATGTTTTTTAAGTACAATTAAATAGTTTGTGTGTACCAAACCTTTTGGATGCAGTTAGTGAATTATATGTAGTTAAATATACAGCTTTATTCAAACAAAGATTTATTTCTATGCTAGACAATGAAAATTCACTTAAAATTCTTAACATTGTGATAAAAGTTTTCCATGATTCCAAGTGAGATTGCACAAAGCTGTCAGTATATTTCAGAAGGATTCAGGCCTTTGTGGTCTCGAGTTTCAGTGTGTACTAATGTTAATGGACTGATGTTGGTGTATCACTCCAGTGTCTCTATCATGTGCCTTTATCCTTTCTTTTTCTGTAGCATAACTCTTTATCCCTCTCCACTTTTAGATATCTTTGTCAAACATCTGTATATGCAAGACAAAATATAATTAATACAAATTAAATAATAAAACAAACACAAGTATCAAGTACATGTATACAGCTTAAAGCAAAAAATTTATGCACATCTGCACAGATGAAGAAAAGAACTATTTTGTTGTATCTCTGTATTAAAATAACTGACAGTATGTTTTATCAATCAAAAGTAAATGAGATCAAGAGGTAAGTCCAACCTGTTATATCAAATGTGTTCATTCACGTTTTATCTTATATAATTACAAACTTTAATAATATTCAAAACATAAGACAATTCACTGAATAAATACTTACAATGTACATGGTATTATGAACATTTTGTTGTGCATGATTTCCCAAGTGATATATGTTACTGTTATAGCCACATATACTGGAGCAGCATTCATTAATTTTCTGTCTATGCATTATTGATCAGCTGTTGATTCAAATTTTAAAACACCCCTGTAGAAAAGAAAAACCCCGAAATGCTATGAACATTTTCAAACTGCATATGTATACTCCTACATATGGATTCACCATGATATATTCATTGATAATATGCACAGAACTTATACATGTAGGCCAACATGATATTATTAATTAAATCAGAAATTTAATATAAATAAATAAAAATAAAATAAATAACATGTTATTTATGTCTCTAATTAAATCATATCAATTTTGACAAAATTTGCATATTTTAAATATCTGCAGATTTATTTCTTAGTCTTTACATTTATACTGTATTCACTCATTCTTTAATTAGAAATAGATGTACACAGATTTTATTAAAACGCAGGGTAAAGCTTGATAAAAGATCCGTAGCTTTACGGAGAAAATTGACAGACCGTTTGTCAACCCGAATTTTCTCCGCATAGTTACAGAGCTGTATCTATTATGTTTAATAATAACAATACATTTTTACAGTGTTTAAACATGTATCTGATAACTTTAATAATTAATAATATATAAAATTAAACACAGAATATGCATACACCTGAAACATCATAATTCAATGGTTTACTTGTACCTGTTTCATGTTTGTTTACGATCCGCTCCCTTCCTCTCCAGGATCGAGAACTTTCCAATCGCTGAATTAACAATCGTGCGATAGCTCGGACACATCTCGGTGATGTTGATGTAAAGTGCCTGCTGACTTGCATCACTGATCACCCAGCGCCGGTTAAATATGTTCATGTTTTTAGCTAGAGAAAATTCAGTCTGTCTGCACATCGAATGTTGAGTTATCGCGGGAGATAACTCGAACGGGATTTCGGAAACGAGTAAAACTGTTTGCAAGCGTTTAAAAAAGATGCAAATCGACATGTACCCTCTAAATTAATTAATAATTAATTGTTTTAATACTATCTAAATTATAAAATCTTATTTGTTTATTGCTTTTGGTATTTTGTACTAATATAAAATCAAACACCATCCTGAAGGTTCTCAGTACCGAAAATATACGCAATATGTGACGTCAGCAGGAGCGAGACCTGAGTAGGCTTACATGTACAGAGAGGTAAGAAACCTGAAATTTTACGTATCTTCGGAAGAAAAAAAAAACATCATTCGAATTTTTGCAGATTATAACATATATAGGCCTATAAGAATTCCTTTTGATGAAGATGAAGTTTACCTTGATGATGATCAGAGACACATTATAGCCCTAACCTTCATTTAAGCGTAATTTTATAAATTATAGGCTTATGTAATAAAATATCTGATATCTTTTTCATTGAAGAATGACAAAAACATCCCTACACGGATATGGGGTTGGTACTATTTGGATGGAGGTGTGAATAAAAGGTGAGGATAAATCAAAGTACTAAATGTACTGAGATTTTACGAGCCAATCTAAAGCTTGGAACTGTTTATTACATTTGCTTGTTTTCTCTCAAGTTCTTTAGATAAAAATCCATAGAAGAGAAGAAAAGATCCTTCCATATTTCGACCAATAAGAGCATGTTCATAAGTAAGCATGACAATTTAGTTTTGTCAAGAATTTGTGTAGGAATTGTTAATTATTAATTAAGAAAGCCATTACTGAATATAAAGAGTACACTAGCTGTATTACTTACTTTCAGATATTTATAAGATAAAATAGGAATGAAATCATTTAGTTATGCAGAGAACCTTAAGTTTGCATTTGCGGATCTGCAGAGACTCTTTGGAAAAGATTTTAACAGTGTGACAACCAATAACATTCATGGAACTTAAAAACAACCTGGATACAGTGGTTAGTAATGCTTATATAATTTAAGAGTTGTATGATAATTTGGATCAATGTTTAACATTGAAGCTCATTTAATTGATGCAGACTATCGGCATCTTTGTAAGCTCACTTGAGATAAAAGCTCAAGTGATGATCACTATTGTCTGTCTTAATTCTGTCCACTGGACAGTCTCTGTCCGTCCATAAAATTTATATACAGATATCTGAACAAATCTGCTTTAACGAGCATTGACCATGTTACCAACTGCATGTCATTTAATCAATGAATTTTGTCTTTATCTACCAATATTAATTATGTGCATTCAAAATAGATGTGCCATTCAGGAATATGAAAATTTTATGTACACTGCATTATGTAAATTTTCTTGTAGATTCATGAAGCAACAAGCCTTTTTGAGAAGAGGAATAAGAAGAGAATTTGAATTTTGTTCTCCTCCAAAATAAAGAAGATTATTCTTAGAAGATTATCATCATTGTTGTCTTTTAATTCTGTAATAAGCAGATCAATAAGGATTTTAGTTTTCTTTTCAATAACAGATCATATTACTAAATTTAGATAAAAAGAGATC
The DNA here is from genome assembly GCA_033439105.1 of Magallana nippona. NCBI lineage: Eukaryota > Metazoa > Mollusca > Bivalvia > Ostreida > Ostreidae > Magallana > Magallana nippona. The sequence continues at coordinate 25,945,781 of CM065924.1, forward strand.
ATAGAAGATTTCAAAATTATTCAATTGACCTTCGCAATAATTTGTATAAAAATTTTATGATATTCGCATGATATTCGCATGATATTCGCATGAAACAACAATGAAAATTGGATGTACATTTTCGCATGAATATCGTGCGAAATTTTAATTGTATGATATTCGCATGAAAATCATGTCAAAATCGCATGAAGTTTGCGCATGAAATTCATGCGTGTTACTTTTTGTCTCTTTCTCATGCGAAGAATTCGCATGAAATTTACGCGAATTTCATATGAGATTCATGCGAGCCACTTTTGCCTGTGTAGGATCTGTTTAGGTTTTAGTTAGAATGTATTTGTTTAGTTACACATTCATTCAATTTTTCTAACTTTTCAGGGTTGTTTATATTCTTATTTACGTGTAGAGCTCGACTAATTGATTGGACGCCCACCCAGTATGACTATGTGCGAATGTTTTGTTGTAAACAAAATGTAGGGACAGTACGAAGAAACCTGGAATACTAGCACCTGGGCACATGTCTTTTCCAACCTCTCTCTCTCTCTCTCTCTCTCTCTCTCTCTCTCTCTCTCTAAACCCCCGAAAATTTCACTTAGAGTTAACATCGTTTCAAGTCTCAACGTTTCTCCTGATTTAAGGCTCGCAAGAAGGCATTTCGTAAGAGGAGACTGAACGAGGGGTCAGGAAAACAAAAGTGCACGGTCCTGGTTTTATTTTGTATACCTCCTTACACCTTATCCTGTTAAGACTGTAAACACATTTACACGATGCTTTCATTTACCAGAGATGCTTTTACCAAAAATAGCAGCCTCTCAGAGTCCGTTTTACAAATGGTACTTTTACCAATAACATCTGTCCCTCAGAATCTTTTACCAATGGCAATTTTACCAATGATAACAGCCGCGTAGAGGTTTTTTTTATTACCAGTGGCGCTTTTACCAAATATATCAGCCTCATAGAATCCGTCTTACAAATGGAACTTTTACCAATAACATCTGTCTCTCAGAGTCTTTAACCAATGGCACTTTACCAATGATAACAGCCGCTTAGAGGGTTTTTTACCAGAGGCGCCTTTCCCAAAGATATCAGCCTGCTTTTTATCATTGAGCTTAGAATGCCACTTCCAGCTGAAGGCGCCGAGGTGCCGTAGGCCTGATATGTCTGTCTACCTTTCCGGACATGTAAAATATCAAAATCGTTAAAAAAGACAGGAAAATGTCAGATATTTCGGACTTCTTCACGTAAAGGTTTTGTGATTATGGAACTCCACACAAAGTGCGTGGAGTTCTGTAATCACAAAACATTGACATTGTGAAGATGTAATTCGCTTAGACAGCTAAGCTCTCTCTCTCTCTCTCTCTCTCTCTCTCTCTCTCTCTCTCTCTCTATTTGCATATATTTGAATAAAGTCATTCTTTCGAACATAAGAATAATTTCAAATGTTAGTATACATAAGTAAAATATTTGTTTTTCGACCTGCAGTACTCTATTTTTAATTTGCAGTTGCACTGTTTCAACCACATACGTTGTTGTGGCGGCGGCATGTCTTTGATGCTGGCGGAAGCGACCGGCCGAAGTCTAGCGAGCTGCTAACGTAAACATTGACTCTCACCAAGTGGGAAAATCGATGGTATTTTGAAACGAGCTCTAACTCGATCTATCGGATATAAATTATCGTAGCATACTGAAGTTCTAAAGTCCGTTTCCCATACGATTCGATGTAGCGCGCGCTCCCGAGCGTCATAATGGTACATTACCTTATAAATTTTGAAATACAAATTAAATGTATTAAGTTGCATCGACGAATTATGAGTCAACAATTTACCAAAACTTGATAAGTCTTGCAAATGAAGAGATAACAATTAACATTTCTCTATTAACATGTATCGAATAAAGCATTAGAAAACACAAATGCATAATTTCATAGAATAATATTGAACCCTTTGGCTTTCCATAGAAAAGTTGAGTTATGTTATGGTGGCTTTCTATCAGAATAGTCGCTAGGTGCATGTTAAAGTACCTTGCAAGAGGGCCTTACTTACAATATATGCTACAATTTATACAAATAGATGACACGAAACATCGTCCAGATAATTGTCCCCTGCAGTAGTACCTTGTATATATAACTTGGTGGTATAACCGGATGTTCTCTGCTGCCCATGAAATTGTTCGATACAATGATAGAGGAGTTAGTGGTATACTTTCATTTCATCCACTTCCGCTCGGATATTCTTCAATAAAAACCTCTTCGTAATGATATTGATACCGCAAAAAGGTATATTTTATAATGAAGAATTGTGCCTCACTTGAAATTTACGTGTTAAGAACTTCACGAGAAACCATGAGCCTTTATTTATTTCGCAAAGACGTTTTTTTTGCAGTTTAACAGCAATTAACCGTTTCGCGGGGATTAATTTTCACAACTGAGCTTATGGCGATAATCATAAAAAATCTGACAGATATCAAAGCACTGGATTTTTGCATAAAAAAGGAAAGAAAGACAAAAACATGGAAGACAAAATTCATTTTACCAGCAGAGGTATGCATAACTATTAAAAAAAATATATATTGTATCCCAATCTAATATTTAATTGGTTGTCCGAGTCACGGCGAGTTATCCCGCTTGAAATACATGTACGTTCCCTTGTACAGTAATCCTTTGTCATGAAGTTTACTTTTTGTGTCCATTTATTTATCTTTATTTACATAAAATTGTATTAAACGGGTCAATTTTCATCATTTTATATACCAGGAAACGTTGAGTGCAGGCTTGGACAAACATATTGATATTTTCATCACTGGTCCACCTTCTTAAAACTGATAACTGCCAGAAATGTTTTTGCTTTTTCAAAGCTGCGTAATGTTTTCTATAATAGGCATCTGAATTCTTTACATCTTTATAAGGATGCTCTTTGACGATTTTGGTATGCAGACAATAGTTTGTGCCAAGAAATAACTTGCTATGTCTGCTACATGTAAGTATAAACGCTGTCCGCGGAGTTCCAAAATAAATAAACCGTATGTTTGTATTATTATATCTAAGTTCCGTGATATTACAAAAATCAAGCATTTTACCCATGTAATTCGCGTAATTATCATTATATTTCCTTGAAATCAGATAATGGAAAAAAAAATAAAAATGACCAATAAAGAAAATCCTGCTGGAAGTAGATGGGAAGCTTGCTAAATTTGTTATCCTCCTGTGATGTCGATAATGAATTACACGCCTGTGAAAACGCCATGAACTAAGGGAAAAACATTAGACCGGTACAAATTTTATACAGTAAACAAACGTGACGCATATTATAGTAATAATCCAATGTCTGAAAAAAATAAAAGATTATTACCTTTCAAGCTAAGCAATTGATATTTTTTTTTCAAAATAAGAATTACAGAATTATTTGATCTTTATTGTAATCTTATATATCCAAACAATTTTTAATGGAGAATTGTGTATTATATTATCTATAGAACAGATATAAGTTAAATATTTCTTTTCTCTATGTTTACATGTACTACAAATCATGATTTTAGATGTATATGTAATTACATATTTATTAAAAGTATTTGTTATATAGATACATGTACATGTAAAAAAAAAATTATATGTGGTGATAACGAACAGTGTTCAAATTCAAAAGTTCAAAGGAAAATTACAAAACAGGAGCAGAGCAAACACGGACCTCTTAAAAAAAATAGATAGGATCAGGTGCCATGCAACATTTAAATCGCCATCTTGTGACGTAGTGTCTTAAAAAGTTTAACTTTTGGTGTATTGAGGTACCTTAATCATTATATATTTGTTCTATCTGCTAGCTGCTTCTGTCAATTTCTAATCTGTTATATTGCATAATTCGCTACCTGTATTCCTTAAATGCCCCCAAATAAGTTTCAAGAAAATCAGTTTGAAATTTTAATCTAAAATCTGATATATCCTGATAAATGTTTCTGAAAAATTGTTCAAACCCTATCATATGTGTGTCTATCTATACAAGTTAATCCAGTTGAAACCTGTAGAACAATGGTAAGGAAATCAACTGTCACATGGTGAAAAGATTTACATTCTATTTTGCAAAGAATAAAATATTATCTGAAATTATCTGCATAATGGAGACGATGTTGAGGTGTATCTTTTTGTACAGACTTGCTCAAGTCTCTATGTTTTAGTCTTTTTATGTTTTTTGCAAATTTCACTGTGGATCAGAAATTATAATTCCTGCTTTGTACCGTTCTTAAATATCATCAAACATCTATGTCTGGCATCATTTGAAAATATTAAAGAGAACACTTAATTATTTTTTAAAAAAAGACTTGAGCAAGTCTATTTTTTGTATCTTTTTGTAATTGAAATTGATTGCTAAAAACGAAAAAAAAAAATAAACCCAAGATCATAATTTAATTTGAAATGATTTTTTCTTACATACAAATGATTGAACCTAAAACACATATTCAAGAATAATTTTCCAAAAATTATTTAGATATGATCGTTCATGATTTTATTTATCATAGAACTTATGATATTAATAATATATTTACACTTGTTAAAAAAAAATCGCTTTGATATTTCAGTTTGCTATTTTATGTGTTTTGTTCACTTCCAATGATGCTGAATCATGTACGTTATTAAAAACCTTCCTGGACTAAAGATATAAAAAATTGTTAAAATCAAGTAAAGAAACAACGATAAAATTTGGAAAACACATAAATATACATAACTTACACGTGTACACAGGGTTTTCATTAAAATAGATTGCTTAATTAATATTTCATTGATCATAAAACTATCGATCTTACACCTCAACACTATGTACAAATATCTTGTTCACTGTTATAAGAACTAATGAATAATATGTGTATCAATTGACAATATATGAATATAGACATATAAAATTGTGCAATTATTACATAAAATAAAACCTTTAAGATTATATTGAAGATGGTTGGACGGCTTGAATGAAGATGACTCTATGACACAATATCATGTTCTTCCGCATCCTTATGAAGTTTTGATTAATTTGAAAAATGAACCACAGGATCGTTGTTTTTTAATTTTTCAATAGCCCGCGTATCACATCGAAACAAAAAGCTCCAAGTATCAAAATGATGGCAGAAAAAAATAGTTTATATAACTCACTAACACCGGTAATTTAACTGTTCTGCATCATTCGTTAAATTCCTTCAAGAACTATCAAATTAAAGCATTTTTTTTTTTATAAAATCAAGCGTTGTTTTTTCGTTACCTTGAGTGTATTTTTTAAGGAATAAGAAATCATTGTTTGAGTATTATGAGGTGATCATTACGGTGGGGGCGTGATCAAAGTCAATAAAGCCATAAGGGCTTTATTTGATTACGCCCCGACTGTAATGATCACCTCAAAATACTCAAAGAATTATTCATTATTACTTATATTTATATAATATTTAGCAAATGTACGATTAAATATCGCATTTCTGACATTTTCGCGTTATTTTCATTTCGTATAATTATTCGAACCATGTTTGCGCTCGAACAAGTAAGTAATTTGCGTCATTTATGAAATATATTAAACTATACCTTACTAATTCACTATGTAACGTTATCACAGACAAATACACTTTAATGTTATCACAGACAAAGACACTGATGATATATGGGAATAACCTCAGAGCTAATAAATCTACATGTTAACATTATGTGCGGCGTGGTTGTAAGTGTTCAATTAGATTAAGTCTAGTGATCTAGATGTATATAATTATATAAATAGTAGAGCCATGCGGTAGCGCGGTACTCTAAGCTCGCTCGCTATAATAGTGAAATCTGAAGGGAATGGACTGTATCAACCTCTAATGATAAAACGCCGCTTAATGATAAAAATATCATCAAGCGTTGCAATTGCAACGCCTAATGCTACAAATTCTTGCATTAATAGTTGACAACATTAACCCCTAATGATAAATCGTGGCTTAATGATACAAATGCACAGCAGGTCTAACGCTTAATGAAACAAGCAAAAAAAGCTACATGGTCAACCTCTTATGATACAAACATTTTTATCATTAAGCGTTGAAATTTGCACTCTTAATGATATAATATATCAAAATGTAGAACTCTGGCCATTTCATTTTAAATATCTAGGATAGAAAGACAAAAGGATGGATGGCAGAAAAATAGACAGACAGAATTTACGAATACTTTAAACCTTTGTATTTTTAACGGTTTTCTGTGTTTATTTTTTATTTAAATATTTAATTTTATTTGCATTTGTAATTGTATAATACGAAACTGTATTAAACGATACATTATTTTATCATAACTTATACAAATGCAATACAATTTCCTATCATACGAAACAATACTATAATGCAACATATTACACAATACAATATCAAATTATCTACAATATAATATCATATAATATGATATAATATCATATCATATGATATATGAGTATGCTTTTGTGATACAATATCATATGATATGATGCAATATCACGTTATATGATATAAAAGTATGATTTTGTGATACATGGCATACATATTTTAGAATATTGTATCATAGAATATATTACTCTATCGTATTTTATAATATTTTACAAGATCATATTATATTCTACAATATCGTATCATATGATTCAATACAATATCATATCATAGTCTACAATACTGTTTCATATGATACAATACATTAGGGGTGTTTATTGAAGAATCTTCTTTAGAGCCACTGGGCCAAATTCAGTTAAGAAGGAACAGGATGGTGCAACTCATTGATTACTCAATAAATATTTGTTATTTTTTAAGGAATAAGGAATCATTCTTTGAGTATTATGAGGTGATAATTTTGGTCGGGGCGTGGTCAAATCTAATAAAACCCGAAAGTCTTTAAAATAGATTTGACTACGCTCCGACCAAAATTATAAATTATATTTATATTATTTTCAATTTCTACTATTTAAAAACAACATGTTAAAAGCACTTTATTTTTTCATGCAGCACTTGCTATACATTACTATGCGGCGCAGCCAATAGCGTTTTTCGATTATGCTATAAGACACGCCCATATGTTGTCGCTCATCTCTTATGCAATTATTGGGCTATAGGCTTCAAAATTCATTCGTAATATTATCACAGACATAGACAGTTGAAAATGTAAATATTGAAATATAAAGACATTAGGATGTCCTCTGCAATATATATCAATTTCATTGCCACTTTCTTGCCTTGTTTTACTGAAATTGTGAATATTTTGACAAAATCAGTTTTTTGCTGTTTAAAAACTGAATATACTTTGTAGGCATATTTGATAAAATATCAATAAAAATGATAGCAATATACTTAGAATCAGTTAGAATATCGGCTTTCATATATGATGAGCCCAAAAAAATCATAAAAACTCAAACTTTAAAATTACTGTTTTAGACTATCTCAATGTTTTTTTTTTCAACTGCTAGGGTATGCACTATAATATGCATACATTTCAAAACCTCTTTCTTACCATTTAATGGGGACACTGTGGTAAGAAGTAAACCTACCCCCTTTTTAGAATTTTTAAAAATGTGTCTCTATTATGAGCAAATGAAATATAATCAAATTCCTGCGGTCTCTCTAAAACAGTATCTTCTTGTGCTCTTTTTGAAAAAATATGACTAGATGATATCCCGCGCAAGCACAGGAATTAACACTTTACAGATTAATATGATACAATGTTGATATGTTGAGCCATATTTTTTGTTCTTTGTTGTATATACTGTGTCGGATTTTTTTATTAATTGCTTTTTTAACATATCGTTTTAAATAAAAATAAAAAAAAAAACCTAACTGCATGGCTGGATATTCAGAGGAGTGGATAGGGGTGAAAAATCTAAACTAAAATTGATGTTTTATACCTGTACGTGACCTGAATTCATTTTGTTGCAGGGTTGAAAAAAAAACTTTTTTTTATTTTATTTCAAACCAATTAATGAGTAGGTATTAGTGCGTCCTATCTCTAAATTTTGTTCTTTATGTCAAATTACATCATAATTTTAATCACTGTCCCAAATAAAAATTTCTGATAAAAGATTTGAAAAAAAAATGGGGAAGGGGGGGGGGGGTCACCCCCTTTATTCAACTTCCCCGTTTTATGCATAACACAATCTGTTCATTGTTTACAAATTTATGTCTAAGATTTACTACCAATCTGTCGTGGTATAAAAATGTATGAAATTTAAAAAAAAAACAATCCCGCTAGTGTAGGTGTATTTATTTGCATATTTTTAACCAAAGAATTACGTTGTCAGATCCAAAGTATGTACCAGATGGTTAACTCTCTCTAAACTCTCCGTCATGACGTTAATTAGGCAACCCGCGTTTCTGGGGCGCCCCGTTCTGAAAAGTTTTTTTTTCCATCAAAGCTAAAATCGCTTCAAATTATTCCATTTCGTTTATTAACTTTTTTGTATTAACCAGATATGTCAGATCCAATGTATCTGCCCGCAATGTATGAACTCGTTCTACAATTTCCGCCATGATGTTAATTAGTCAACCCGCTTCTTGGTTACCCCGTTCTGGAAAGTTCTATCCATCAAAACTAAAATCGTGCGTTCAAGATACGACTTGGCTCATTTTATTTGTTCAAGATTTGTCAAATCTTAACTACTATGTGTACTATAAATTAGTGACCAGTAAATATATTCGTTCTTTACGTATTCATTCAATATTAAACTACCCCGGACTTGGATCAACCAAAGCGTGTCCACCACCTTACTCTCATTTTTGTTATTTCGGGCTTATTTATCGAAAATGAAAGCAGGTTTTTGATTAATTTCACAATAATTACTTATCAGTTAAAATTCAATTAAAGATTACGGGCATCATATCACATGTGTTCATATACCAAAGTTGTAAGCAGTTACTCTGGTGCAGGCATTTTGTAGTTTATTTGCAAAATGTCTTGATTTATAAGTATAGATATTAAATTTATTATAGGTTTTAGGTCTTTATTTGGTACAATTCGAAAAAGAAAGTTAAGACATTGTGACAATTACTACTTGAGAGCCGTAAATTACGGGAAAAAGATCGATCAAATCATATTGACGTCATTGATAAAATACATCAAGACATCATAAAATCAAATCAATGATGCCATCATAACGGAGTAAGCACATCAAAGCAGCAAAGCAATGATAGTCGCGTGATCAGTGTCCTGCATCTCCTTAAATTTGGTAGAAATCATCATGATGGATAGGAAAATATGAATTGTTTAAGTTAAAGACCAATTTCTTTCCAAAAGTGAAATAACTGCAAATCTAATACAACAGTAGACCAATAATCCAAATTCAATTAAATTTTGTTTGAAGCATCCTTATTTATAAATGAATATAGCAAATATTAATCCGGAAAAAAAAACTCCTCTGGGTAGGTATTCAAAGTTAAACAAATGTTCTGTGCTAAAGTAGAATCAGATACAAAAGTACCTAACTCGTTTATTTAGCAGTGTATTCTGTTTTTGCCAGTGCTCTATGAACTTAGGTAAGCGATGTAGTCCATGTGTCTCTTGTTTTTATTTTCTTAATCAATGTCAGGGGGTTTATTGCACTTTCAGAATGAATTTATGCATATTAAAGATATAGTCTGCTATTTTTTTTATCCCCAGAATTAAATTTTTTATGCGTGGTTTTTAATATCATTGGCCAACTAATACACAATTGTTTCCTGCACAAAATTGATTTTTCAAAGACGTTTTATATTGGAAACCAAAATCCTTTCAACAGCTTTTACATGTAACAGTTTTTAAACACCAAAAGATCATGAAATAAGAGGTCAAGGGGTCACATCCCTCACCTGAGCAACAAAGGCTTCATAGTTTATTAAGAGCGGAGTGCACGTGGACCAAAAATTTCAAACCTACAGCTATTAGGAATTTTTCTCCACTAAATGAAAGTTTATATATATGGCTATACAAATCTTATATAAAAAAAAATTAAGGTAAATCTTGGGGTAAATTTGTTGACCATTCAGCCCCCTTAAACATGTTGGTAGCCTCGACACATTCAAATGAATGCGCAGATCCAGAGGGAGGCCGGAATGGGAGGACCCCCCCCCGCTGAAAATTTGCATGTCTCATATTTACATAGTAAAACTACAGAAAATATGCCTCGACCCCCCCCCCCCCCCCCCCCCGGGCAAACATGATCATACCTCGAACCTCAGACCCCTTCCCTGGAAATAAAATATGGATCCGCGCATGAAATGTATATATTGTATATATAAGAGAATGAAAACGGTTAACCATTTCTATACTGGCCCATTTAAAAAAGTATTTTGTCCTGTAAAACAGTGTAAATATATTCATTACTTAATTGTCAGAAATTTTTTTTTAAGTGTTTGGTGTTTCATATTGGAGAGGCTAGCGGTCGTGGGACCCCCCCCCCCCCCCCCCGGAAAAAAAGTAATAACATTTCCAAAACTCTTGGAATCGTGCCTGTGATTTTATCTTAATAAGCTAGATAGATTTTAAATTTATTATAAGAACTTTATACATTGCACAAAAATACAAGAGCAGTGGTTTTCATGTGTTTGGTGTTTCGCGTCATTAGTCATACCCGCATTTGCGGAGTCACGTGGTGTGTATGTGTCGTCGCTGTTCGTCTGATTGATGAGAATGTAACTTGTAAGTGTTGTCTGTGTTTCTTTGTGTTTCTCCGTGTTTGTCTGGGTAT
>CM065924.1:25958953-26013953 GCA_033439105.1 Magallana nippona
AAAATTAAGGACCACACTCTTTTACAAGGGGAGATAATTAGGAATTATTGAAAATTTTTTAGAAACTTTCAAAAATCTTCTTCTCAAGAACCATTAGGCCATGAAAGCTGGAACTCATGTGAAAGCATCCCCAGGTAGTGTAGATTCAAAGTTGTGAAAATCATGACCCCTGGGGGTAGGATGGGGTCACAACTGGGGGTCGAATTTTTGCATAGGAATATATTGAGTAAATCTTAAAAAAATCTCCTTTTCAAGAACCAATTGGCCAAGAAAGCTGAAACTTATGTGGAAGCATCCTCAGGTAGTGTAGATTCAAATTTGTGAAAATCATGACCCCCGGGGAGAGTGGGTCCACAATGGGTGGGTCAAATTTTTACATAGGTATATATAGAGGAAATCTTTAAAAATCTTCTTCTCAAGAACCATTTGGCCAGGAAAGCTGAAACTTGTGTGGAAGCATCCCCATGTAGTGTAGATTCAAAGTTGTGAAAATCATGACCCCCCGGGATAGGGTGGGGCCACAATGGGGGTCAAATTTTTACAAAGGAATATATAGAAGGAATCTTTAAAACATCTTCTTCTCAGAAACTCATCAGCCAGGAAAGCTGAAACTTGTATGGAAGTATCTTCAGGTAGTGTAGATTCAAAGTTGTGAAAATCATGACCCCCGGGGATAGGGTGGGGCCACAATGGGGGTCGAATTTTTACATAGGAATATATAGTAAATATTTAAAAAATCTTCTTCTCAGAAACCATTTGCCCAGGAAAGCTGAAACATATGTGGAAGTATCCTCAGGTAGTGTAGATTCAAAGTTGTCAAAATCATGACCTCTGGTTGTAGGGTGGAGCCACAATGGGGGTCAAATTTTCAGATAGGAATATATAGAGGGAATCTTTAAAAATCTTCTTCTCAGAAACCAATCAGCCAGGAAAGCTGCAACTTGTGTGGAAGTATCCTCAGGTTGTGTAGATTCAAAGTTGTGAAAATCATGATCCCCGGGGGTAGGATGGGGCCACAATGGGGGTCGAATTTTTACATAGGAATATATAGAGTTAAACCTTTGAAAATGTTCTTCTCAAGAACCATTTTGCCAGGAAAGCTGAAACTTGTGTGGAAGCATCCCCAGTTAGTGTAGATTCAACGTTGTGAAAATCATGACCCCCCGCCCCCTGTTGTATGATGGGGCCACAATTGGGGTCAAATTTTGACATAGGAATATATAGAGGGAATCTTTAAAAATCTACTTCTCAGAAACCAATCAGCCAGGAAAGCTGAAACTTGTGTGGAAGTATCCTCAGGTAGTGTAGATTCAAAGTTGTGAAAATCATGACCTCAGGGGTAGGATGGGGGGACAATGGGGGGGGGGGGGGGGGTCGAATTTTTACATATGAATATAGAAAGTAAATCTTTAAAAATATTCTTCTCAGAAACCATTTGGCAAGGAAAGCTGAAACTTATGTGGAAGCATCCTCAGGTAGTGTAGATTCAAAGTTGTGAAAATCATGACCCCCGGGGAGAGTGGGTCCACAATGGGTGGGTCAAATTTTTACATAGGTATATATTGAGGAAATCTTTAAAAATCTTCTTCTCAAGAACCATTTGCCATCCAGGCCGATACCGATATCGATATCGGTCCATGATATAGCCCCAACTACTACATTCCTCCTTCCTTAAACAGTCCAGTCCAATATGAAAAATCGTAATATTACTTTATTTCGTAATAAAAACACTTCCAAATTTTTGTAGCAGTTACTTCCCTTTTTTCCTGTGCTTTTGCTTTTGTCCATACATTATGAAATAATGTGTGTATAGTGTATAAGACACTTACAATAAGCACAAAATACATTTGATATTTCATACTCAATAAACACTTTTTAAAACTAGAGTTAAAACAGTTGTACGTCTTTTGTCTGACCATATTGTACGTTTGAAGAAACACAGCGGCCATTTTGCGAACTCATTTATGGCACGCGACTGTATTTTAGAGTAAAGTATCGACAAAAAAAATGAAACACAGCGATGCGTGGCCCTGGGATTGTTCAAATGTCAGTATTTTTAGTGCCCATACACAGTCAATCAATGTTTCGCATTACTCTATCGATAACGTTCATTTTTCGCATCCCTCTATGAATCGCATATATCCGCCAAGGATTAGGCCCTTTAAACGTCCTCTTAGCATTTTCAAGTAAATTTCAAAGTAAATTGACAAAAAATTATAAAAAAGAAAAACTTTTGGCACAGGTTAATAATGATTTATCATGTTTGTAGCATATATTAAACAATTTTTCAATGACCCACATTCTTTAAGAAAATAAAAGTCATGAGTGATAAACGTGTTAAATTTTCCGGTCCTAGATCAAATTAATCGATCTCTTTTTCTCCTTAATTTGTAAATTTTGCAACCAAGCACAGCATGACACAATCGTGATTTTCGTTTAAAATTATCTTTTAAATATTTTAGTATCAAATCTTCTACGAAAAAAGAAATATCATACGAAAACAATTCCAGTGAAACGATAAAAGAAAATTAAAATTAAAAAATCATAAATTCTTTAAAGAAAACAAAAATAAAAAGAATTTATCAACTATTCATAATAAATAATATTACGGAAAATTGTAAAATTACGATAGTGTGTAACATTATCAATTTTCATAATTTTGCTGAGAACTAGTGTAAGCAGTTTAACTCCCGAAAAATTATAAAAATGTTTCAAGTTTCAAGATAAAATAATTTGTATATACAAAAAAATCTTTATCAAGATTCAGAAAGAAGAAAAAGCCCTGTTATTAAAATTTATAAATAATTCAACATCTGTTCAATACAACCTAAATAGTATTATGGAAAATAGTAAAGTTACGATATTTTGTAATATTATTGATTTTCATAATATTGCCAAGAGTTTATCAAAAGAATGCATATGACTTGCGACCAAATTCATGAACGCTGAAATCGAAATAGATGTGTATGAATTGTTTTATGTATAGGCCTAAACTATACAATATTAGGGGCATCTTCAAAATGGTGCGGTTGAAGAATTTCAGAATTTCATGATCAGAGTCACGTTTTTCTTCAAATAAAATTGACATTATGAATTATGCAAATGTGTTACTAGGATATCTGTCGTAATCATATCAATCATGTATTTGACTAAAAAAAAAATGTTCCTTTGTAATGGAAAAATCTACATGGAGTAAAGGGTATCACTACTTTCAAGAACGTCCTCATGTTGATATCATCATGAAAGTAGAAACGGAGCCTAATAACCCGAGATACCCCTTTGCAACGAAAATTGTCATGCCTACCCTTGATGACATTTTGGCAGAATTAGCTCGAGATATGCTTCTTTTCCGAGACCAAAACAAACTGCCCGGTAAATAGCTGGTAAGTAATGGAGTCAAAATCTTAGCTTACCTGAATATTCTTACTAGACGAGGCAAATATAAAACTAACTATTTATAAATGTACGTACATAAATGAGTTATTAGAAAATAAACATTAGAAAAATAGAACTTGACTTAATCTTATTATTTCTTTACCGACCTTTGTGGTTAATCAGAATTTTATGTTTTACATGGAGTTTCTACAGAAAATATTAAAGAAAGTTTATTTATATTATGTATGTTGTACTTCTTGATTTAGCATTGTGAATAATGCCTATCTCATCATAACAATTTTTCAGCCTTTTGACAGGAGAAAGATAAGCTGGAGATGAATCTGGTACAAAACATCAGTACGTTGGGATTGTTGGCCACAGTACGCGCCCGGCTGTGAAGGAAAGGTACCAGTGAAATGCTTTGGGCGCAGACCGCCCAGGAGGAGGTGTTGACTTTGTGTGCATATACAAATTGAATGTGCCTCATCGTTATAACAATATACCATTAGATGAACTGTACAGAAGACTTTACGCATGACAGATTGTACAAAAGACGCAATACTGATGATATACAATTTGAATAAAAGGACATTTCTTTTTCCGTTCCATTACGACCAGAAATGAAAAAATAGTTAATTAAGATAAGTACACACCTATAGGAATTGATTCTTTTTTTAATTTCACAAAATATAATAAGCCTTTATGTGTAAAGAAGAATATTTGTGGGAAAGTAAAATAGTGAGACATTCTAGTAACAAATTTGAATGTCTCATAGTGTCCTGATAATTTTAAGGACAGTGTTTCATAGAAATTACAAACTACAATTATGAAATTGAACTGTTTCTTTGTATTTTATTTGTATCTGATACTAATAACTTGTAATACGCTGTAATCCATAACATTAAAAATCACGGGGAGGGGAGATGCAAACGCGCAGTGGATAGCATGCATCGGAAAACATTTAAAAAATTACATATAAAAACGGAAATACATGTATTCGTAATAATGTATAAATTGTCCATATACATATGAATTTACAAGTACATAAACGGCATTTATTTCCAACATCATGTGCGCGCAAATAAAATGTTATTTATAATAAAGATAGGCGCGATTCTCTATACTACACGCCAAAGAACATTGTCATGACATATCGAATTCTATTTTAAACATTCATTCTGGTTGACAAAAAAATTACGAGAGATTTTAATGTATTCTTGCAAAAACTAATTTTGTTGACATAATTTTGTGGAGAGGAAAGTGACTATTTGGTACTTCGCATTGAAGTTATGTAAAACAAACTGCCGAGTTGAAGTAAATCAAAATACCAGATTTCTCTACAGATCTGGCCAGCGCATTATCAACTGGTGCGGACCAGAACCCCTGCTGCTTTGCTCTCTTTCTTGAAGAGCACTGCATCCCACTCCCAAATTTTGTCGATGATAGCTCTATCTTCCTTTTAACCTACTCGGATATTTCATCGTAAATGGATTTTCCCTCCAAGATTGAAACATATTTTCGGTAGACAAAGTGGTTTACTAGTTTAAGTAATTGAAAATTCAAAATACTAATGTCATCGAACAAAGAAGTGAAATGTTGAATTACTTATCTATCATTTATTAACTTCTCAAAAGTTATCAATTGACAATGCTGTCGTACTTGATTTACAAAAAAAGGAGTCAAGCTTTTCATGCAGATATATAAAATATAGTGGTCGACTGACTATCATACTGCCAGAGAATTATGCAAATGATGACTCCCACCCCACCCTCCACTATTTGCAAAATTGAATGTTTTGATTTATAGTGTCGGAGGTTTTCTATTCAGACATCACCATTCTAACGGTATACTTTGACCTAGTTAACGCTACGCATTGGATGTCGGAATACGATACGGAGGTGCGGAAGTCTTCATATTCGACAGAAAACTAACTTCCATCAACAGATCGATTAACGTTTTAATTGGATGTTGTGGCCACCTCCACCCCCTCCCGCGTGTGAATGATCGCGTGTGAATGAAACATTCTTCTTTCTTGCTAGAATTTTTAAAGCAATTTAAATGGATTTTGCAGTGATTAACTTATCAATGGATTCGAGTGTTAAATTAAGTCACTCATTTCAATTTTTAAATTTTCAATCCCCAATCTTAAAGAATCCATTATGTGCAATGAATAATCTTATTACTTGCACGTAGCGTCATTTTCGAAAGGGGGCGGGGGGCAGACTCAACCCAAAAGTTTTGACAAGCAAAAAAAAAGCCAGCTTCTCAAAATCATGAAAATCCTAATCGTAAAGGAGGGGGGGTATTATACCTATAACTTCAAATTCACTGTAATTTCCTTCCTTTCACTTAAATTTTACATGCTCCCCCAAAAAGTGGGGGTGGGGCAACTCCCTGATAATGTAAAGCTAAGAAAATGTTTGCCCCCCCCCCAGATGCCATGTGCCTGTACCCATTGTATCAGCTTACTCTGTTGCCAAATTTTTGCACATTCTTGAGACCACATAAAATAATTGAGAACGAAAGGTCACAGCGTGGGGGATTTGAACACATGCAATTATTCAACATGACACTGGAAACGATCGGCACCTTTTTGGTTCAAACAGACATGACTTTTATCACGGGTACATTAGCATATATTGGATGGTGGGGGGGAATGAGCTAACATACTAGGTGATCAAGGATTTCTCTACCGGTATTAGAAAGTTAAACATATCGTGCTTTAAAAGAAATATTTTCACAACTGAACTTATTGTACATGCATGTAAATAGGGCAAACACGACGTCACGGCTCATTCATAATGTTGAGGATTACAATGTTTTCGCTTTGTTCATTCGTTGTTAGTTTATGTAATAAGTACCATTATTTAAAAGCGAAAATAAAATGATGAAAAGTAGATAAACATGTACACTTTTGTATTTTTTTCCCGAGCCATAAAAAAATCCAGGATGTTCACTACAACTTATCTTTTATTTGGCGTCTATTCCGCTATAATTATAAAAGACTTTACTTGCAGTTTTTTTTAAAGTTATCATTATTATTATCCTGTGTGTGTTTCTTTTGCCGAAAAACAAATCATTAATATTTACGTTATTTACAGAGGTCCGCGCATCACTCAGAGATGTACAAGTTATCTCCCGTAACAGCCCATGATGTGGAATGGGGGTCCGATCTTTAGAGTACATTTCGGGGAGAAAGTAAGGAATTCGGGGTGAAAGGAGTAGTATATCACACTAAAGGCGACTTTGAAGATTGTTAGAAAATTATTCATATCTCGGGGAAAATTCTTACAACCGAATAATCGAACAAAATGTCCACTTACCCTTCGCTGACGGTACTTTCTTATTGCGTTTCCATGGTTTCTTATTGGCGCCACTGACCGAACTGACGCTGCGTTATCAGTACCGGTGGAACTTGATACTAGGCTGATGTCATAATCAGATACAAAGCATCCACAGTCTTACAAACTCGAATTTTGTTCAGTATTACGATATTCTGTAATATAGTTTCCCACCGCTTGCTATCTTACAAGTTCTCGTAATATAACTTCATTACGAAAATTCGTCATATAAGATCTATATTACATAGATTTGTAATATTACACATTTTAGTAATATTATTCATTTAAGTAATATTACGATATTTCATATAAAGTGTGGGGGTGGGGGGGATATTTTTATTTTCGGTAAAAATGGTATTCCATAAAGGTGCATATGTCAGAGATTAACTATATGGCCATATGGTACAATATCCTTTGAACGCCCATATAAAGACATTCTTTTCATCCAGCCTTCGGCATATCGGAGTATCAAGTAGCATTATTTCCTGGCTATTATGCTCGGGATCGCCCTTCAAAAAAGCTAAAAACCTACCTGGAAGTGACGTCACATACCGTATAAATAGTGTGTCCATTGTGATAAACACTCATATTTTTTCTGGCGACATCGGGACATGGGCCCTTGTCGGTTTTATAATTATTGCGGTGTTAAATAAATTCTCTAAGACGTGGTCTTAGTTATAAGGTTTGTAAAACCTTTGAAAACTAATGATATCTAGCTAAGACGAAGTCTTGGTTTGAAACGATTGATAACCCGTGCATTTCGTTTTACACATGGTTCATGTGGTTTTACAACACAAGTTGTACAATACACGCTGTGTATTTGTTGAATAGCACGGTTAGAATACGTTGTGTTCAGAATTTTGTAGTGATAAAATTTTACACCGCAAGTTATACAATACACGATGTGTATTTGTTGAATAACAAGGTTAGAACACGCTGTGTTCAGAATTTCGTAGTGTTTATATTTTACACCGCAAATTGTACAATACACGCTGTGTATTGATTGAATAGCACCATTAGAGCACACTGTATTCAGATTTAATTGTTGTGATTATATATATTGGTCTCAATATCTGCGATATAAATGAGACGAGAAAGAATTTCTCTTCATTGCTGACTGATACTGGAGATATATATAATTGGTTTACGACCTGGAATTTACATAATGTAGTGCTCATAGTAAAAGGACCGAAGGTCAAAAATTTTAAAACAAAAACAACAGTCAGGTTATTAATACTAAATCAGTACAGGTGAAAGAAGGTGACAATTTAGAATATCTGCACAGGTCTACACAAGATTTTACAATTGAAAATCATGAAAATGAAGAAATATTCAAAGCATCAGTTTGTGCATGGTTGGAAATAAGTAGCACTGATGGTATCAGTGATATTATTTGGTGTCATTAAAGATCAACCAAGAAATTGCATGAATCAACAAGAATTAATTTTTTCCCATAGCAATACATTCGTAGTGAAATTTGAATTCTGGAATGAGAAACGTGTACACATTTTTTCTATACTATAGTATATGGTGTTTCCAAGTTAATTGTCACAGAAAGGATGATGATTGTCTACATTATATATATATATTTAGATTACATTAAGTACAGTCGAAGATGTACATGGTTTGAAGTTTGATAGAAAGAAGCGTCATGTATATAATCTTAGAGAATAATGAATCTTTTGAAAGACAAACTGATTCCATAAAATATTAGGGAATTGGAATGATTACTGTTTGGAATGGGTGCCAAAGACAATTCATGCAGTGTTGTGAGTCGTATCGATTGTCTGAGCAGATTTATTCAGATATAAAATTTGAGTTAGATAGAGTTGTTATAAAGTTTATGACTGAAATAACAGGAGCGTCGAAAACAAGAGTATTGATAGAAAAATTTGATTTGAAGACACTATATATTTATATATTGCTCATAGAAAGAAATCGAACAAACAATTTGGTACTTGATTTGAAAAGTACTTTTAAAATAAGCAATATATTCAGTCAAATAATTTATAAAGTTTTATTTAGTTGTTTTTTGCATCCATATTTATTACAAAAAGCATAAACCTGCGGATCATTATATGATTCATGAGAAAGATTTAAAGAAAAAAGAAACAAAAATTTATTTACTTAGATGATTTGATTTCAGACATTATACAGGAGGAATCTATTTCAAGCTAATTTAAATGACTACCTCATGGAAACAGAGGCTTGACAAGTATTGTTATAACACTGTATGATATATAGAAATGAAGATATTTGATACATTGCTCAATTCCTGAGATATAACACCAAATGGAAAGGTTCAGAGAATGAAATAAGATCAATATGATCAGAATAAAACTCCAGAAATAATACAATGTTCACTTAATAATCCTAGTTGTTTATAAAATTTTAGATTTACCAAAGTACGGTACATGTTCAATTAGAATGAAATGAAAGAATAAGGAAGAGGCTATAGATGACCATCTTTTATTTCTATCGCGAACAAAGAATTTGATAAATGAAACTTTTACCAGATATCATGTTGAAGGAGATCAAAATTAAGAAAAGCTAATTATTAGCTAGTCTAGATCATGCAATGCAAGCAAATTTTACCAAGACAAAATGTCAATGAGGAGTTCATGTAACAATTCTTTTGGGAAAAAATCCATGCAGTTATAAGGATTATAAATGTAATAATTAATAATAGAATATTGCAATGGAAGAGATACAATTGAATGGTAAACTAATTGACAATTAATACAATTGAATATAGTATTGAATATACAATATTAAACATAAGGGATTATATTTGATAATATTCGAAGACATTGAAGTTCGATTTGTTGAGATTATTTTAATAGAAGATGGGTTATATGATTACCTGTAACTTGAATTCTGAATTACAATACACTTAGCAACATGTTTACAATGTTCATATTAATAAAAAACAAAGAAAACTGATTTGCATACATTAATTATATACCTACCATATATGTATCAGTTGATGCATTGGAATGTTTTCTGTTATATGTGAATAGTTATAGACTGATTATATGTGTATCTCTTCACAACTTATAATCAGGATTGACGTCTTCATGAAAAGACAAATTTTATTCAATTGCTAATGGTATTTATTATATAGGATATTACAAATTTTAAAACAATATTAAAACATTTCTGGTAATATTCGGAATTTGGAACAGAATAGAAAATATCAATTTAACAGATATATGTGTAAAGACATTGTGTGAAAAGGCCATGTAGTAGCTTGAACAGAAAATTGAAATAATGGGAAAAGTTTTAAATTTAAAAATGATTGAATTTCTTTTGCAAATGATTGGGAAAGTTCTATTTCTGTATTTTCTAACTGTGTCATATTGATTGAATTATACTTATAAATTAACAGAAGTAAAAATGTTAATTTATATTTTTCGTTTATTTTCAGACACATCATGAAGTTTGCTTATGTGTTTGTGTATCAGTTATTTTAAAATAGTGATTATGTTTAAATTATATTGCTCAAAGGACAAAGGTATTATATTTACAAGATTTAACAGTTAAACAAATTTACTCTGATTTAGCTGCTGGTATATATGTTACCTTGAATTATAGAGCATATCTAATTCATAAATTCCAAGAAAACTTACGGGGGAAATATTTGTTCCAGTTTAATTTTCGCTCTTTCGCCCTTTGTCAGTGGGTGAATTAGGAATATGCGAATTCCAATGTCTCAAATTGTCTCTCTTTAAACACAACTTTGTCGGGCAAATTTTAATCGAATCAAAATCGTTTACAAACAAAGAAAATAACATGGGACAAAAATGACCCTGTATACAGTGCCCAATTGTTGGTCTTATTGTGACTACATGAATATATATATATTGACAATATTATTGACGGCAGAAAATGACATTACAAAAAACTTGATATTATATTTCATATCTTGTCATAAATGTGTTAATACACAAAAATTAATGTCATACAATTTTTCCGCTGAGGGAAAAGTTACATATTCAATGATTATACATGTATAATAGATTGCTTATTAGAGATATAGATTCATGGAAAATAAAATATCAAATGTCTTATATTTTTAAAAGAAATAGTACCTAGCTAGAGATAAATCTTTACATGGGTCATTTATATTAACTTATTTCATATTGAAGATGTAAGTATCAAATTTAAGAAAGATTGCAAGTTTTGAAATTAGTTTTCTGAAGACTTATATTAATTCATGTAGAGTTTGGTTGCGTTGAATGTTAAAATGGACATGTTTTGAAGGATTGGTGTTTTGATTTACATGTATATGGGTAAATACCGCAAACCAGAAAAGTCATAGATACTGATTAAGAATTTTCAAATTAGGAATGAATATTAATGCTCAAAGGCATCAGACAAGATTTTTATGTTATTATTATTTACCCGACATACTTCCGTACACTAGGAATACTATTGCTTTTACTGATAATAAGTTTCAAAGGAAGCTGAACTTATTAATATATAACTATATAGTTATAGACAAAATAGGTCATATAAAATTAATATGTCTTTTAATTTAATTTATAAAGAATGATTGACTAAGGTACTTCATTAAGAGTATAAATATTTCTCTTATCAGAGAGTCACTGACTCACTGTACCTTAATTATGTTGCAACACTTAATTATACAATACTATAATAATTTATAAATACTCAAGGAAGAAAACAGTTGTTTTCTACATTACATTGGAAGCTAGAAGACCAGTCATTTAGTTACACTATAGCTGTATAATGTGTGTATGTGTACCTTATATGCAGTAGAATCAGACATTTCAATGAATGCAATTCATTCTTCTTTCAATTAACATTTTATAGACTGAAAATTGCATAGTTTTGGATATTACAAACATTATATTTATCTTATATATCACAGAGAATTGAGGCAGAATGGTTTTATTTTCTGAGAAAACATACTTCATGCGACCACAATATTTACAGCAATTATAGAAATTGGTGGGGAAAAATAATGGGTATATTTTATGTTATATGTGGCCAAGATGATCAAGCAATTTTGCTTTTCTTCATGATGAAGCCAAACTTAATTTATGAAAATGGTCTTTGTTGATTTAAATCATTGATTGAGAATCTTCTTTATTTGGAAGGATTTTTATTTATTGTCAAATACTTTGAAGATGCTACTTGATACTCCGATATGCCGAAGGCTGGATGAAAAGAATGTCCCCCTCATCCAAGCATTCCCCCGGATGTGATGGATGAGGGGCATTCTTGGAAGACAGCCTGAGGCTGAGGAGTATCAATGTTCCCTCCCTGTATGGGTTTTAAAATTGTTTTATCCCACCTCAAATAAAATACATATTTGACAATAAATTAGCTTTAAAATTATGAGTGTTTATCACAATGGACACACTATTTATACGGTATGTGACGTCACTTCCAGGTAGGTTTTTAGCTTTTTTGAAGGGCGATCCCGAGCATAATAGCCAGGAAATAATGCTACTTGATACTCCTCAGCCTCAGGCTGTCTTCCAAGAATGCCCCTCGTCCATCACATCCGGGGGAATGCTTGGATGAGGGGGACATTGTTGCTTAGGTGAGCGATGTGGTCCATGGGCCTCTTGTTTAAAAAATATCAGATTTCTTGATATTTTAATTTTCAGTATCTTATCCGTCCGTATATAGGCATTTTACATGCCTTATTCATCCATTTTCTTTTCAAATAATATAAAATGATTAGGAAATCATTTCCATAGATAGGCTGATGTGCTTTTAAAAGTTTACAAGTAGTTAACAGTCTAATTTGAACTTATAAAGCAAACAATGCATTGATGTTTGTGACAGACATATGATATTTTGCGTACTTTTCAGGTGTTTTATCCTCATTCAAGGTAGAACTAACTGATCCAGTTTTGGAAAAACATTAATAACTGTGGTATAGTATGAACATTAATTTTATTTAATTATTGATACAGTAGTAATTTATTCAGCTAATCTCTCATTACTCTATCAACAATGGTATAAGTTGGGTGAATTGATTGATATCTGTATACATTACATTTAAACTTTGATTTAGATAACAGTTAACCTTCTAGGACACTACTGAATCAGGTTAAATGCTGTAATGTTGATCATTTCTAGTTACTTTTTATTCAGCTGATCCCTTTTTATTCTCTCAATAATATTATAAATTGATGACTTGATCATGGATTATCTGTTTACATACAAATTTGAAGGTTTATTGAACTAAGTTTTTGGGACACTACCGCTTTTAATTAAACACAGTCTCACTGATCAAGCAGAGTGAAAAGGGGAATAACTCAATTTTCCAGTTTTAACATGAAATGAGTTATTCCCCTTTTCACCTATACTTAAAAAAGCCCAAGTTTTTAATAAATATACAATACTATTTCTGTTCTCCAACATGTTCAATCATTTTATTCATAATTAAGCTAGGAATGTACAGAGTAATTAATTAAATCGGTTACCTAATCAGAATATAAAAAACACCAGTTAGATAACGTACCATCACAAATCATGAGAGATTTGTTCTGTTTAAATCTTGTTTTATGGGTAAATCCTCATTGTAAAGGCTTGATGCTTAAGATCCTAACAGCATTATGCTTCCCTTCGAAGAAGGAAGGGCATTTTGCTTTGCTGCTGTTTGTCTGTTGGTTGGTCACATTTATCATAAGAAATATGTTTTGGGTATGATCAAGCAATTTTTGACAGAGTTATGCTCTTTGGACTTTTACCTCTTTCTGTTTCTCTCCCCCTGTTTTTCTCTCTCTCTCTCTCTCTCTCTCTCTCTCTCTCTCTCTCTCTCTCTCTCTCTCTCTCTGTGATGACATTTAAATAAATATACTTACCTATATGTTTTGATTGTAAAATAATTTACCCTCTAAACTATTTGCTGTATAATATTATTTTATTTCTGTTATACATGTACTGGTGTGTAGAATTGTGTGGTCTCTTTATAGGTTTTAAATGTATGATACACAGAGATACAGTGGATGAAATCAAGAAAAACAAAATACAAATGTGGTATAGTATTCATGAATTTTTCATATATATATGAATTTTTATTAGGCAGCTTATCTTTGGTTTCTTGATCACTCAGGAGGTCTATTGCAATCGCTCGTCTGTCGTTGTGTGTCATTCATAGACATCATAGTATACAGCTATTAAATAGGTATGAGGGCAGTAGTCATTGTGTTATCCTTGGGGTAAGAACTGTTGCCTGAGAGCATAGGCCAACGTCAACATCAACTTCTTACCAAAGTATTGACAAAATAACTATTGCCCTCATCCTTATTTAAAGTTTGTTTTGTCAAACAAAGGAAAAATATATTCTTGTGGTTATGTCAGGGCAGGGATATTGTCAAATTATCTCCCCCTGGGACAGTCAAATACTCAGCCAGGGTAAGGGGGAAAGCCAGTCATAGACCACAGTCAAATACTCAGACAGGGTAATAGGGAAAGCCAATCATAGACCATTAGCCAATAATCAAATGACCTCCTATATCATTTGATGTGTCCCTATTATTGAACTCATCTGATAATTAGGTGAGAACGAAATTGAGAGAGCAAGGAGAATAACAGTACATGTATGAGAGAGAGAGAGAGAGAGACAGAGAGAGGAGAGAGAGAGAGAGGAGAGAGAGAGTGAGAGATAGAGAGAGAGTGAGAGAGACAGAGAGAGAGTGAGAGAGACAGAGAGAGAGGAGAGGAGAGAGAGAGTGAGAGAGACAGAGAGAGAGGAGAGAGAGAGGAGACTGAGAGAGAGAGAGAGACAGAGAGAGAGAAAGGAGAGACATGGAGAGAGAGAGAGGAAAGACAGATAGAGAGAGGAGAGAGAGATAGAGAGAGAGAGAGAAGTACATGTCAGAGAGGGGAGAGAGAGAGTGGGAGAGACAGAGAGAGAGAGGAAAGACAGAGGGGAGAGAGAGAGAGAGAGAGAGAAAGAGAGAGAGAGAGAGAGAGAGAGAAGTACATGTCAGAGAGAGGGGAGAGAGAGAGAGAGAGAGAACAGGAGTACATGTCAGAGAGAGAGAGGAGAGAGGGGGAAAAGAGTGGAAAGGAAGAATACTTGTCTGGGAAATGATTGTAAAATTTCTGAGAGGGAAAGAGAGATAAAAAGAGAGAAAACAAGATTACATGTTTCACAGAGAAAGCCAGAGAGAGAGAGAGAAAGAGAGATAAGCAAGAGTACATGTATATGTTTGGCAGGAAAAGCCTTTGAGAGTTAAAGAAATAGAGAGGGATTACATGTTTAGCAGAGAAAGTATCTCTCACATTCCATCTCCCATAATATTTCTGTTTAACATGTATGCCTGCTTTGTCTTTCTCTCCCTCTCTCAGATTTTTTTTCTGCTAAACAAATACTTTGCTCTCTTTCTTTCTCTCTCTCACTCTCTCTCTCTCAAAACTTTCTCTGCTAACCATTTACTCTTTTTCTCAGCATACATTTGAGCAGAGAAGTAACTGGTTTAAGAGAGTTAGAGAGAAGGAGAGAGAATGTGAAAACAAGCATACATGTAAAGCAGAGAAATTATGACAGAGGGAAAGAGAAGAATGAGAGAGCAAGAGTACATGAGAGAGAGAGAGAGAGGAGAGAGAGAAAATACATGTTTAGAGAGAAAGTCTGAGAGAGAGAGAGATATATAAAGCCAAACATTTGAGAGAGAGAGAAAAAGAAAGAGAGGAGTTAATGCCTCAGAGAGAAAGAAAGAAAGACAGTACATATTTAGAGAAAGTCAGAGATATGGAGCAAAAATTTGTCAGAGAGACAGAGAGAAAGAGAGAGAGAGAGGGAGTACATGTTTAGAGAGAAAGTCAGAGAGAGATATAGAGCAAAACTTTGTCTGAGAAAGATTGACAAAGTGAGCAATTATACATATCAGAGAGGGGAGAGAGAGAAAGAGGGAGTACATGTTCAACAGAAGAATATCTCTCCCTCTTATAATTTCTCTGCTAAACATGTATGTGCTCTCTCTCTCTCTCTCTCTCTCTCTCTCTCTCTCTCTCTCTCTCTCTCTCTCTCTCTTGACTTTCTCTGCTAACCACTTATTCTCTTTCTTGGACATATCCTCTTGCTCTGTTTTGCAAAAGAGAGAGAGAAGGAGACCAAGCTAACATGTTAAGCAGAGAAATTATATGAGAGGGAGAGAGAGAAAAAGAAGAGAAAGTAAGCTGCATGTTAAGCAGACAAATTTTGAGGGGGGGGGGGGATAAAGGGATAGTAAAAAAGAGAAAGCAAGAGTACATGTTAGCAGAGAAAATCAGAGGGAGAGAAAGCGAAAGAAAGCACAAGTACACATTTAATAGAGAAAAAAAACAGAGAGAAGAAAGAAAACAAGTTTAGCAATGAAAATGTGAGAGAAAAATCAGAAAGCAAAAGTTCCTGTTAAGCAGAGGAAATGGGAAAGAGAGTTGGAGGGAGAGAAAGAATGAGAGAGAGCAAGGGTACATGTTTAACATAGAAAGTTAGAGAGAGAGAGTGACCAAAAGTACATATTAAGCAGAGAAAGTCTTATTCAGTGAGAGGGAGAGAGAGAGAGAGAGAGAATGCCTGACATCGTTATGGGAAGGGGATTCTAAATTATTAAAATAAAGGGCACAACCCTTTTAAAAAGGAGATAATTGCAAAACAGTGAAAATAGGGTGCATGTCTTTAAAAATCTTCTTCCTAAGAACCACTGCACCAGAAATGCCAATATTTACACCAAAGCTTGTATATATAGTGAAGATTATAAACTGTTAAAATAGTGACCCCAGACTAATAGTGGGGCCCCAAGAAAGGTTCAAAGTTTAACAGAAATATTTAGGGAAAATGTTTAAAAATCTTCTTCTCTAGAACTACAATGCTACACATTTGTGAGATTACTCTGCAAGTATCCTCAAATAATGTAGATTCTAAATTATTAAAATCGTGACCCCCCTCATTAATACTTGGGGCCCAAAGATGGGTTTAAAGTTTATCATAGAAATATAGGAATAATGTTTTAAATCTTCTCAAGAGCTACAATTACTATGCAATCATTCTTTGAAAGGGTAGATTCTAAACTGTTTAAATCATGACCCTAGAATAATACTGGGGCCCCAAGAGGGGTTCAATGTTTAACTTTGAAATATATTGGGAAAATGTTTAAAAACTAAAATAAAATGATACAATGAACTGCTGTTCAGTTGAGTGATGTGGCCGATGGGCCTCTTGTTTCTCTCTCTCATCCTTTCTCTGCTAACCATTTACCCCCTTCCTTGGACTTTTACTCTTGCTCTCGGTTTTGCAAAAAGAATGAGAGAGCAGAAGTACAAGTTTAACAGAGAAATTGTGGAGAGATATTGGCAGGGAAAAATAAGAAGAAAAGAAAGAACAATAAAATGTTTATCAGAGAGAGGGGGGGATAGTGCAAATTCAGCTCAAAAAATAAGAGAGAGGGAAAAAGAAAGCAAGGTGAGAAAGAGTACATGTCAGAGAGAGAGAGAGAGATAGAGAGAGAGAAAGGGGGTAAATGTTTAGTAAAGAAAGTCACAGAGAGAGAAAGAGAATTGAAGAAAATCTTAATGAGAGAGAAAGTATAAAAAGGAGATAGAAAGAAAGCAAGAGTACATGTTTAACAGAAAGTCTGAGAGAGAGAAAGAGAGAGAGAGAGTATTGAGAGAGGATACATGTGTAGCAGAGAGAGAGAGAGAGAGAGAGAGGAGTATATGTATAGCATAGAAAGTCAGAGAGAGAGAAAGAGAGATAGTGTAAGTATATGTTCAACAGACAGTCTCTCACTCCCTTTTCTATAATTTCTAAACACATGCTTTTTCTCTTTCTCTCTCTCATCCTTTCTCTGCTAACCGTTTAGAGAGAATTTGTCAGAGAGAGAGAAAGAGAGAGAGCAGGAGTACATGTCTCTCAGAGAGAGAGAGAGAGAGGAGAGAGAGAGAGGCATAGTGCATATTCAGCACAAAAAGTTTCAGAATATACAGAAAGAGCAAGGTGAGAAAGAGTAAATGTCAGAGTGAGAGAGAGAAAGCAGGAGTACATGTCTCTCAGAAAGAGAGAGAGAAAGTACATGTGTAGAGAGAAAGTCTGAGAAAGAGAGATACAGATCAAAAATTTGTCAGAGAGAGAGAGAGAGAGTAGAGAGAGAGAGGCATAGTGGATATTCAGCACAAAAAGTTTCAGAATATACAGAATGAGCAAGGTGAGAAAGAGTAAATGTCAGAGAGAGAGAGAGAGAAAGCAGGAGTACATGTCTCTCAGAAAGAGAGAAGGAGAATTGAAGAAAATTTTAATGAGAGAGAAAGTATAAAAAGAAAAGAGAGTCGAAGAAAATCTTAAAGAGAGAAATTATAAAAAGTGGATAGAAAGAAAGCAAGAGTATATGTTTAACAGAAAGTCTGAGAGAGAGAGAGAGAGATATAGATCAAAAATTTGTCAGAGAGAGAGAGAGGAGAGCAGGAGTACATGTCTCAGAGAGAGAGAGAGAGAGAGAGTAGAGAGAGAGAGAGCAGGAGTACATGTCTCTCAGAGAGAGAGTAGAGAGAGAGGCATAGTGCAAATTCAGCACATAAAGTTTCAAAGGGAGGAATATACAGAAAGAGCAAGGTTAGAAAGAGTACATGTCTCAGAGAGAGAGAGAAAGAAAGAGGAGAGAGAGATGGGGTAGGTAAATGTTTAGTGGGAAAAGTCAGAGAGAGAGAGAAAGAGAGTTTATGAGAGTGAGCAGAAAAAGTCTTAATGAGAGAGAGATTAAATAAGAGATAGAAAAAAAGCAAGAGTACATGTCTAACAGAAAGTCTGAGAGAGAGAGAGAGAGAGAGAGAGAGCTTTGAGAGAGGATATAAGTGTAGCAGAGAAAGAGAGAGAGAAAGAGTATATGCATAGCATAGAAAGAGAGAGAGAGAAAGAGAGATAGTGTAAGTATATGTTCAACAGTCTCTCACTCCTTTTTCTATAATTTCTAAATGTATGCTTTTTCTCTATTTCTCTCTCTCATCCTTTCTCTGCTAACAGTTTACTCTCCTTCACTGACATGTACTCTTGCTCTCTGTTTAGCAGAGAGAGAGAGAGGAGAGATAGAGAGAGAGAGAGAGAAGAGAGAGAGAAAAAAAAAAGAGCAAAGCTATCATGTTAAGCAGAGAAATTTTGAGAGGGGTTAAAAAGAGAGAAAAAGAAAGAGTACATGTTAGCAGGGAAAATCAGAGAAAGAGAAAGAAAGAGAGCAAGAGGACATGTTAATAGAAAAAAACCACAGAGAGAGAGGAGAGAGAGAAAGAACAGGTTTAGCAATGAAAGTTTGAGAGAGAGAAATCATAGAAAGCAACAGTTCCTGATTAGCAGGGTAAATGGGAAAGGGAGAGGGAGGGATAGATAGAATGAGAGAGCAAGGGTACATATTTAACAGAGAAATTCAGAGAGAGAGTGATCAGAAGTACATATTTAGCAGAGTAAGTGTTATACAGTGAGAAAGAAATATAGAGAGAGAGAGAGGGAGAGCAAAGGGGCAAGAGTGAAAGTTTGAGAGAGAAATCATAGAAAGTAACAGTTCCTGATTAGCAGGGTAAATTGGAAAGGGAATGGGAGGGATATATAGAATGAGAGAGCAAGGGTACATATTTAACAGAGAAATTCAGAGAGAGAGTGATCAGAAGTACATATTTAGCAGAGTAAGTGTTATACAGTGAGAAAGAAATAAAGAGAGAGAGAGAGAGCAAGGGGGCAAGAGTGCATGTCTGAAAAAGAGAGAAAGTGAGAGAGAGAAAGAGAAAATGGTTACATGCTTAGCAGAGAATGCTCATTCCATCTTCCATAATTTCTCAGCTAAACATGTATGCTTGCTATCTTTCTTTCTCCCTCTGTCTCTCTCTCTGTCTGTCTCCGTCTCTCTATCCCAGACTTTCTGCTTAACATATACTCTTGCTTTTTTTTCTCTCTCTCAATCTTCTCTCTACTAACCATTTACTCTCTTGGACTTTTACTCTTGCTCTCTGTTTTGCAAATGGAGTCTGGGAGAGAAAGAGAGAGAGAGAGAGAGAAAGCAAATATGCATGGTTAGCAGTGAAAGTTTGGAAGAGAGAGAGAAAGGGAAAGAAAGAGAGCAAGAGTACAAGTCCGGAGAAAGATGGATGAAGAGAGATAAGAAAAGAAAGAACAAGAGTATATATTTATCAGAGAGAGAAAGAAAGAGAGAGAGAGGAGAGAGACAGAGAGAGAAAGAAAGAGAGACAGAGAGAGAGAAAGAGAGAAAGAAAGAAAGAGAGCAGGAGTACATGTCTGAGAGAGAGAGAGAGAGAGAGAGAGAGAGAGCAGGAGTACATGTCAGAGAGAGATAAAGAGCAGGAGTACATGTTTAGAGAGAAAGTCTGAGAAAGAGAGATATATATCAAAAATTTGTCAGAGAGGAAGAGAGAGAGAGAGTAGAGAAAGAGGCATAGTGCATATTCAGCACAAAAAGTTTCAGAGAGAGAGGAATATACAGAAAGAGCAAGGTGAGGAAGAGTAAATGTCAGAGAGAGAGAAAGAGAGAGAGAGGAGATATAGAGAGAAAAAGGGGAGAGAGAGAGAGAGAGGGGGAAGGTAAATGTTTAGTAGAAAAAGTCACAGAGAGAGAAAGAAAGCTTATGAGAGTGAGCAGAAAAAGTCTTAATGAGAGAGATAGATTAAATAATAGATAGAAAGAAAGCAAGAGTACATGTTTAACAGAAAGTCAGAGAGAGAGAGAGAGAGAGAGTGAATACATGTTTAGTATAGAAAGTCTCACCCACTCCCCTCCCATAATTTCTCTGCTTAA
The DNA here is from genome assembly GCA_033439105.1 of Magallana nippona. Classification (NCBI taxonomy): domain Eukaryota; kingdom Metazoa; phylum Mollusca; class Bivalvia; order Ostreida; family Ostreidae; genus Magallana; species Magallana nippona. The sequence continues at coordinate 25,979,433 of CM065924.1, forward strand.
CATGTATGTCTCTCTCTCTCTCTCTCTCTCTCTCTCTCTCTCTCCTCTCTCTCTCTCTCTCTCTCTCTCACACACACACACACACACACACACACACACACACACACATTTCAATCATATTTTGGGGTATTTATTTAACAAGTTGAGTGTTTCTGTAACCAGTGCCAGAATAATGAATCATATCATTATCTATATGAATCATCGCATATCTTTGTAGAAAAAATAATTTATTACTTTAAAGCAACATCAATTTTAAATGAAAACATTCTTTATAAAATTTGATATTGAAATAAGGAAAGAATGTTGTTGAATTCATTTAAAACACTTTGTTTTTTTATTGAACAGGTTGTGATTTTGAGACCTAGTCCCCCCACATCATGGAAACAGCAAGCACTCCATGTAAAGTACATCAGTGTTCTAAGTGTCCGGGGGGCACAGAGTACTATTGTGTATCATGTCCATGTGATCTGTGTCCACAGTGTAAAGAGAACCATGTAAAAGATCTCCAAACAATAGACCATGATGTTGTGTCATACCGTGATAAAATCAACTACATCCCAACACAAGAGATCTGTGTGAAACATCCTAGCCATGTTTATATAAAGTACTGTAAACCTTGCCAAGTTCCTGTCTGCTACCATTGCAGAAAGCATAGAAATCACCGACAATTAGTAGTTAGAAGAGCTTATAGGACAAAGCTACAACAGCACAGAGAAACCATTCACACCATCAGAAGTGAGGCTCTCTTTTACAGACCTGTTCTCCTGCCACGAATCAAAGCTGATTTCAAAATCTGTCACACAGAATTCTCCCTCTATCAATCAGAGATGTTAACAAAGGCCCAGACACTGAAGGATCTCATTGACAATGTGAAAAAAGATTTCATGTGTAATGTGTTCTGTGACTTTGATTTCAAACACAGATGTTTAAAACAGATGATAGAAATGATCAGACATATTGTGAGCCTACAGAGATATGTACACATATACGAACAGAGGGGAGTAATCAGACCGCTACAATTCCTCTCCTCCACAAAGACAGCCCTCCCCCAGATACATCCTACACTCCACACCAGCCAGCTCTCCATGACTGAGTCACTCAACAAGGAGGATGTGATGGAGTCACTGAGTATCCAAATCACAGAGAGAGGAAACCGACGCGTAGGAAACCAGTGTCTGCTGAAACTGATGTCTGTTCCTGAGCTCCATCAATCTCTCACAGTGACAGGTGTTGGTTGTTGTTTTCACATTTCCTGTGTGACATCAGACCGGGTCTGGGTCACTGATATAGAAAACAATCTCATCTTGACAGACACAACAGGTGTCCCTCTACATCGTGTGGAGGATTCATGTAGTGATTTATATGGAGGATTACACACAGTGAACAGTGAGAGTGAACTGATTTATATAGATAGGAATTATAACATCAACAAACTGCCAAAGGATATGAAAACAACCACCACATTTATAGAGAGTACAGACTCTACATGGAGACCATGGTGTGTGTACTGGTCCCCGTCCACTGGGGATCTACTGGTCGGGATGCGTTATATACGTACAAGGACAGGCAAGGTAACCCGGTACAACCAGAGTGGACAACTGACACAAACCATACAACATGACAACACAGGACGGGGACTGTATAGTGAACCTATCTATATAACAGAGAACAACAATGGGGATGTCGTGGTGTCTGACTATGAGTCTGGTGCTGTAGTGGTGACAGAGCGTGGAGGAAGACATCGTTTCTCCTACACAGGACGTCCATCAGGATCACGACTAGTGCCATGTGGAATCTGTACTGACGCGCTGTCACACATCCTGGTGTGTGATTGTATAACCGAAACAGTACAGATGTTGGATAAGGACGGTCAGTTCCTGTCACATCTACTGATAGAATCACAAGAGATGGGTGTACCACGGGGCCTGAGTTATGATGTCAACACTCACCGTCTCTGGGTCGGATCACGGTGGGACAACAACAAGGTGTGTGTGTACAGGTATATCACCAGACAGGACGCTCTGACAGGTAAGTCTGAGTCATTATCATTGATGTAGTATATATGTGTTAGGTATCATACATGTTTCAATGAGATCTAAGTATACCTTAGTTATTTTTGTTATATCACACAAGTCATGTTAAATTGTTAATTCAGTTTATCTCTATTTCATTGTGATTGTAATTCATATATTAGTTATATATCCATGTAATTGTTATTCATTATTACAGGTATGTACATGTTACCATGTGTAGTTTATTACTCAAACTTATTTGAATAAGATGCAAACAAATATCATTGTTATGAAAATAAGTTATACAAAAGAAATTCATTTTAAGTAGTTAAATGAGTTTGATAATTACTTTAAACAGAAATTTGATTAACATAATCTATTTACTTTAATCAGAGTAATGAATTAACTTAATCTAATTACTTTAATCAGAGTAATGAATTTACTTAATCTACTCCTTGTAACAGTACAGGATTAGAACTCTATGTTTGATGTTTGTAGATCAAAATCGTGTGATGGAGTCACTGAGTGGAATCCCAACCCCAGGGACAGAAAAACCACAGCAAGGAAACCAGTGTCTGCTGAAACTGATGTCTCCCCCCGAGTTACTTCACTCTCTCACAGTGACAGGTGTTGATGGTTGTTTACACATTTCCTGTGTGACATCAGACCGGGTCTGGGTCAGTGATTTAGAAAACAATCTGATCTTGACAGACACAACAGGTGTCCCTCTACATCGTGTGGAGGATTCATGGAGTGATATATGTAAGGGAGGATTACACACAGTGAACAGTGAGAGTGAACTGATTTATATAGATAGGAATTATAACATCAACAAACTGTCAAAGGATATAAAAACAACCGCCACATTTATAGAGAGTACAGACTCTACATGGGAACCACGGTGTGTGTACTGGTCCCCGTCCACTGGGGATCTACTGGTCGGGATGTGGTATATACATACAGAGACAGGCAAGGTAACCCGGTACAACCAGAGTGGACAACTGACACAAACCATACAACATGACAACACAGGACGGGGACTGTATGGTGAACCTTGCTATATAACAGAGAACAACAATGGGGATATCGTGGTGTCTGACTGTGAGTCTGGTGCTGTAATGGTGACAGAGCGTGGAGGAAGACATCGTTTCTCTTACACAGGACCTCCATCAGGATCAGTACTACTGCCATGTGGAATCTGTACTGACGCGCTGTCACACATCCTGGTGTGTGATAGTAAAACCGACACAGTACAGATGTTGGATAAGGACGGTCAGTTCCTGTCACATCTACTGACAAAATCACAAGAGATGGGTGAACCACGGGGCCTGAGTTATGATGTCAACACTCACCGTCTCTGGGTCGGATCTAAGGACAACAAGGTGTGTGTCTACAGGTATATCACCAGACAGGACGCTCTGACAGGTTAGTCTTAGTCATTATCATTCACATTAATTAGATATAGATAACTAAGACACACAGTCCGTGTTAATTATCAGTCAATAAGATACATGTAAGACATGTTTATCTGTGTGATTGTTTGTCAATATAAACAACTCATTGTTACAGGGTTAGCTGTATCTACCAGCCATTGGGATTCATTGTTTATCTAAATAAATAGAAATTAAATGTATTTCATAATAAGATGTACAGTCACATGTCATTCTAATTAGTTAATTAATATAACAGATCAGTGTAATTAATAAACAAGATATTAATATAATGACACGTGTATTTGTAATTTGTTTTGTTACGAGTACATATTGATTGAATTGATTTAATTAATTACATAACTATTAAAGCATGTGTCAGTGTAATTAGGTTAAACTTATTTGTAGATGTAGCTCTGTCTTTATTTAATTTATTTGTAGTTGTGTATGTATCATTACATAATCTGTATGATATAGATTAATTAATGTTTAATTAATGCCTTGTTGTAGATGAACACAGACCCCGTCCTGATGGGGAGGCCATGTTCAGCTCAACAGCAGCTGTAGAACGGAGATAGCTTGGATATTGACAAGTTGTAAATGTTTCTGTACAAATCTAGTCTGCTCTCAAAACCACACATGTTGTTTGTCACTTTGCTCAGCATCTGCAGCTGAAATTGACCTGTGTATAATTCCCATGGACTGTAACACTGACTCCTGTTTATTTCACACTTTGTGATCACCAAAACATTGCTGTCTGTTGCTATGTGTAGAATTAAATGTAATAGAAAAAGGACTGCAGATATAAATTTAATGATAATTAATTACTATTAGTGTTTAGATTTATACTATCTAAGACTTACTAGTGATCTGAACAATGAGCGAGATAGAAGACTCCAAGCCGGGAATGTGCAGGAACTCGAGAAGTAAGCCCTGGTCAACCTAAAACAGGAACTCGATCTCGAGAGGAAGAATCTCAAATCCACCGACTCTGAGTACAGGGCTCGAATCGAGCATCTCAGCACAGCAGTGGAACTTGAGGGAGTTAAATCGAACGACCTTCAGGGGTGAGTTGTGATTTACAATGTGGTGTTCTGTCTCAGCGAGACAGTAGACTGAGATTGTGAAGGTCACCGAACAGTAACTGTATCACTGGTTTTAATTAATAGGCTTATTTAAAATAATGTTTATTTTCTATAGAGAGATTGTTTATACTAGTGTACAGAGCTAGTATAAAGGTTGTAGAATATGGTTCAGTTGTGTATAACTTTATATTGATACATTTTGTATACAGAACTAAAGAGAAGGTGAGAGCTGTCAATGACAATCTCAGGGAGAATCTGAAAATTGAGCGTTATTCACTCCTCGAGAGTACAGATCGAGAAAACTTAATCTTTGAGGACATGCAGCTTGAGTAAGAATCAGAACGTGCCAAAGTTAAAGATCTCAAAAACTCAGTAGAGTGAGAAGAGCAAAGGCTTCAATCTCAGGTGACTGCTTTCGATTCTCAGACGAGTGTGCTCAAAGACAAGCTCGAGCAGGAAAGGTTGTTTGCCACCAGATGAAGAACAAGATAGACCAGATACAGGTGAATGAGTGTGGAATTATTGTATCTCACAATGAGCAATGCTCGAATTATTGTATCTCACAACGAGCAATGCTTATCCCCCTATCTGCCTTTCTACTTTCTAGTTTAGATAAGTTGCACATCTTGCTTATTACACATAGTATACTTCAGTCTGTAATATGAGTTTAAAAACATAAAGGTGATATCATAGATTTTATTATTCATTAGGTCATTTTCAAAAATTTTGTTGTTGTAGCTCTGTTGAATTCCATGATTACAACTTTTCCCAGCATGCTATTGGCTCATCAGAAATGACTGGTTAAAAGCATGCAGGCATCTTGGGAATACAACAGAGAGTTGTTTTGAACATTTAACTACTTGTTTGCATTTGTTCAGCTTCAGAAAATAGACATCACTCAACACTACGAACAATGACGTGACCAAGTCTCGTGACTCAAGTCCGAACGTGAACTCCTGAGGTCAGAACGAGAAGGAGAGAAGTCGCGACACGGAGAAAGTGAGAGAGCATCGGTCACAGAGACAGCTGGAGAGGGAGAGGAACGACCAGAAAATGCAGATGTTAATGATGTCTAGTCTATGTTTGGATACAATGTAGATTCCTTATTTTATGCAAGTACTTAATTCTGCGATCATGCTGTTTTGTATCATAATGCGAGAATATAAAATCGTGAATGCAGAACTTTTATCCTAATCTCTTAGTTCTCAACTTTCAGGAAATATAAGCGAGATTTCAAAATCCGTGAGGTGGGTGCTTTTCTCAATTTTACGTGGATATTAATTCCTCACATTGAATTAGGAATCTACAGTAATGTGTGTGCAGGGAAATTGTTTAGAGATGATTTTCTGTAAATGAACTATTTGACTCCAGTTATATGCAGAATTCAATATATATCGGCCATTTTGCTACTTTGCTTGCCTTACTTTGCTTCTTTTTTTTTGAGAATTGAGAATGTTTGATAATTGCTTCAGCATCTGCTTGGATTTTTTTTAAGCATGAAAATGAATTAGAAATTCAGCGACTTACTCAGCGAGTTCTAGACCTAGAAGATTAGTCTCAGAGACTCGAGAACGAGAGATGGAAGCCACTCTGGAACTACAGCAAGAGAAACTAAGCTCGACTCACCGGCGAGTAGACTCATAGGGCAGTGAAGAGGATCCAGATCACTGGAACGTTTACAAGACACAGCTCGAGAGTATAAGTCAGAGTCTGCAGTATCTAATACTACAGTATCAGGATCAGCTATCTTCAGGGTAAGGCTTCTTAAATGTGTGTTTGGGGAAGGGGGTGTTTAGGGGATTAATGGAAGAATGTTTACAAGACTCAGCTTGAGAGTTTATGTGGGAGTCTGCAGTATCTTATACTACAGTATCAGGATCAGCAGGATCAGTATATGTGTGTTGTGTGGGGGGGGGGGGGGGTGTTGGAGGATTAAAGGGAGTAATGGGGGTAAACATGGGGAACTGATGACAACTTTTGAATACCGGTAGGAATGTAGTTCAAGAGGTCCTTTAGGTTATGGGTAACTTAAGTGGGGGGGGGGGGGGGGGGGTAAATATGGGAAACTGACAGTCCGACTGTAGGTCAGAAGGACATTTGTTTAACCGTTGGACTAACCTAAACCTAACCCAATTATAGTGTGTCCCAAGATATTCATGCAGTACATTTGGCTGATTTTTAATAAAAATACACATACCTGTGAAAGATGTGCAATTGAAATCGAACAAAGGGAAAATTTCCAAGATATCTTCATTGACACATTATCATTTTACACTCGGAAAAATTCACAGGAACAAAATCAGATTTCTTACGGAGATTTATAATGGGGAATGTTTACATCTTCTCTCCATTCGGAAGTCACTCGGAATACCTCATGCAATTTTTCAACGTTATCATCCAGGTTTGCTGCAATACAAAATCCCCGTAGACATAACATATTTTAGCCGCATATTGAAACCTGATAAGCTAAAGGGGGCATTTCAACGGAGAAATCTTTTCATAATTTTTTTTCATACTTTTGAATGAACATCGTTTGAACCCTGAGGTATTTATAGATATCGAGTAATTAAGCAAAATCGAGGATATCTTGGGACAGATATTAGGAGGCTGGATTGTCCACCAACTACTCATCAGATCTACTTTCAAATTCTATACACTGTATGTGATATTTTTTGCCATGAATTTATTCAATAAAGAAAAACATCCAAATATATCAGCTTTAGAAATTGAATATTTTCCTTTATCTTTATTCAGAACTTTTCTTCCCAAAGAGATTGACAAAGTTTATAGAAGTTTAAATCTTGCAACAACTTCTTAGATGAGGTTTTATCAATTAACTGAGATTTTGTTTTTGTAGAGTTGAAGGTTCAGTTAATGTCCAGAGTCTGGAGAAATCTCTCAAGGACCTACTGAGTGAACTCAAACAAACTCAGTTGCCACCAGCCTTCGAGTCGGACAATGTGGACAGTCTGATGAGTCGACCCAGCGCTCAGGCCATGAACCAGCGAGTGTTACATCACAACTAGGAACTGACCAACTTTGTGTCCAGACTGACAGAGGAGAAGATGGAGCTACGCAACACACTGGGGTGTTTAGAGGAGGAGATCTGGAGATACAGGCAGAGAGGTGCGGAACAGCAGGTATGCTAGTCTGAAGATACAGGCAGAGGGGTGCGGAACAGCAGGTATGTGAGTCGGTAGATGCAAGCAGAGGATGCCAAACAGCAGGTATGTTAGTCTGTAGATATTATCAAAACGAATTTGGTGAGGTTTTTCCAACAGCGTTGGGGTCAATTCTGTCTGTTACGTGAAACATAAAAAAAAAAAAACACCTGTGTTAAAACTTAAATTGGTCAACTCGTTTTCTTAGGCGGAGTTACATGTAACTATGCACGCTTACGCAATGCCAGGGCTTATGGAATTCACGGGACAGTTCATTTCCACAAACACCAACTCTTCGTTTCTGTTTAAATTCTATGCAAACCTCTCTCTCTCTCTCTCTCTGTCTGTCTGTCTCTTTCTCTCTGTCTCTCTCTCTCTGTCTGTCTCTCTCTGTCTGTCTGTCTGTCTGTCTCTCTCTCTCTGTCTCTCTCTCTCTCTCTTTCTGTCTCTCTCTCTGTTTCTCTCTCTCTCTCTCTCTTTCTCTCTCTCTCTCTCTGTATTGCACGTGCTCTGTGTTCATTTTATGTTTATAAATGTATAATATACCGGTATTACTACTAACTTACCAGTCAAAGTAATATAGATGAATATTTCGATTTCTGCACCTTTCAAACGGCAAACGATAGTCATTAAACGAATTGAACGATGATATGAAAGAACTTAAGACGGATGTGGAAAGTGGAAAAGGGTATAAATGTACATGTTCGTAGAATCCGATTCGTTTATTTTCCCTTAACCTACCACATTCTGTGTAAATCTATACCAAAATATCCTCATACATTTTACCGCAGATGTTATTTCTTCACTTGACTCTGAAATTCTTTTTTCACCAGCCTCATACAGTGACTCCTGATCTGCTTTCTGAGGTCGGTTTGTCAAAGATTGTTTATTAAGAGAAAATTTCGGGCAAGTCATTCGACAACTTCTTGTATGAACAGTCGTAAACTGAATGAATTTTTAAAATGGATTTTTGCACAGAATGTGGTATGATATATTTTTAATTTTATCACTTCAAAACTAGCATAATTCATGCGCCGTGAATTGCAAGTTTTTCATAAGCATCCAATGTACATTATATATAGATATGTACATGTATAATCACACCCAAATTTTCTTCCTAGAGCTACAGCTATATGCACCGTATGTATGTTATGTTACAAGTATACGACAAATACCCCAATTCTGACAGTCACGAGTAACCTGTTGACTTTTTCATATTCTGATAATTTGTTGTTTTGTCTGTGCATAATTTAGTTTGCACCAGCAGCCAATCAGCGGTAAGCTGTGTCCACCAATAAGATAGTTTGTGTTTAAGAAGCGGATATTGTTTATGCATGCGTAGCTGACAGACTTGAATGTGACGCTATCGGAAAAATCTCACTATTCTAATTTATGACGCTATCGGAAAAACCTCACCAAATCCATTCTAATAATAAATGTAAGAATATTGGTAATGAAAGAGGGATTCTGAATGCCGGGTTTGTAAATCTGGAGATAAATGTAAGACTATGGGTAAAGAAAGAGGTATTCTGAATGTCAGGTATATAAATCTGGAGATAAATGTAAGACTATGGGTAAAGAAAGAGGGATTCTGAATGTCAGGTATATAAATCTGGAGATAAATGTAAGACTATGGGTAATGAAAGAGGGATTCTGAATGTCAGGTATGTAAATCTGGAGATAAATGTAAGACTATGGGTAATGAAAGAGGGATTCTGAATGCCAGGTATGTAAATCTGGAGATAAATGTAAGACTATGGGAAATGAAAGAGGGGTTCTAAATGCCAGGTATGTAAATCTGGAGATAAATGTAAGACTATGGGTAAAGAATATGGGTGTGCAATATTACCAGTATATTGGTATTTTGCGGTTTAATCCTTGCTGACAATATAACGCGATATTAAAATCAAATACTGGTATTTTACATTATATACGAATATGTAAGAAAAAAATTAATTTTAAAGAAACAGCTGATATAAACTAAATAAAGTGTTTGAAACTCGCCCTGACATCAACAAGGCACCGGATGTAAATATAATGATCGTAACTATGTTTGTGTATGGTAGGCGTGGGTGAATACGGAAGAGGATCAGGTTATTAGTTTTATTTTTTTTTTCTTATGGAAGTAATTATAGAAAACATTACATGTAAGATAATATGAAGAATTACTTTAATGTTAAGTGTTACCTGATTTTCTTGGGTTTTTTCGTTTGAGTCAAAGTTGTATTTTCTCGGGAAAGGGCTATTTATCGTTTCGGTTTGGTATTAACATTGTTTATACAAAATGGCTGACGATTACGAAACAACTATGTGATTTGTGAGCAAATTCTCGTGGAAATATTTCTTTATTTTTTTTTGAGTAGATAGTTGTTATGTTTTTATCCCCTCATGCAACTTGTTGCAAAGGGGATATAGCATCGCTGCTGTGCGTGTGTGTGTATGTCTACTTCAGCTTGTTAAGCGGGCAAGAGATTAAATTCATCCGATTTACATCGAATTTTGGGCAATTTTTTCCTGTATTACTTAGATTGGAACTAGTCCAATTTTAAGGATATGAATACTTGTGTCATATTTCATTTTTACTCTGATCTAAGTTATTGGCATATATGCTTAGTGTATGCCCTGTCTTAGCATGAAACATTTTGGTCTTCTCAACTGCATTTACATGGCTGTTTATTCCTAAATAATGCATCTCCCACATAATGATTCATGTTGCTAGGGGATGCTCCGCTTAGCGGTTTCCTTGTTAAATATGAACTGAAGTGCTATATCTTACAACACACACATTAGAACCTAATTACAATGTTACAAAGTAATTGAAACCCTTAGGTTTTGATCACATTTATTAGTTTATTTATAAAGATATCAAAGTTTATGTATTTGCAATATATCGCAATATATCGCAATATTCAGAGTATGATATTGCAGTATATCGCAATATGGTTTTCACTGGCAATACCCAACTCTAGTAAAGCAAGAGGAGTTCTGAATGTCAGGTATGTAAATCACTACTAAATCTGGAGATAAATGTAAGGCTATTGATAAAGAAAGAGGGATTCTGAATGCTGGGTTTGTAAATCTGGAGATAAATGTAAGACTATGAGTAAAGAAAGAGGGATTCTGAATGCTAGGTATGTAAATCTGGAGATAAATGTAAGACTATGGGTAAAGAAAGAGGGACTCTGAATGTCAGGTATGTAAATCTGGAGATAAATGTCAGACTATGGGTAGAGAAAGAGGGACTCTGAATGCCAGGTATGTAAATCTGGAGATAAATGTAAGACTATGGGTAATGAAAGAGGGGTTCCAAATGCCAGGTATGTAAATATGGAGATAAATGTAAGACTATGGGTAAAGAAAGAGGGACTCTGAATGCCAGGTATGTAAATCTGGAGATAAATGTAAGACTATGGGTAATGAAAGAGGGGTTCTAAATGCTAGGTATGTAAATCTGGAGATAAATGTAAGACTATGGGTAAAGAAAGAGGGATTCTGAATGTCGCACATCAGGAAATAGCTTGAGATCAGTACATCAAAATCAGGATTGTAGGTCAGTAGAACAATGACAATCTAAGAATGATCTGTCCATTTTAACTGAGGCATCTTACAACCTCAAGATATGTGTACCTACATCTAGGTCATTATGGGCCTCTTGGTTTAAGAAGTATTTGATAAGTCAATGTTTTCTTCACTGTAGATTGGCTATGATATGAATGAAAACTATGCAGAACCGACATCTGGAAGCTTGTGGGTCAAAGAGAGGGTGTTGCCACAGCTAGCCCTTTATCAAATGGAACTGGAGATGGACCAATGTCAGGCCGACCTCAGAATGGAACGAGACCGGAGGTCAGGCATCACTGGAATAGGGATGGAGGGGGACAGGAATAGGGTAAGGAATCAGAGAGAGAGAGAGAAAGAGAGAGAAAGGAAGAGGGAGGGAGGGAGGGAGAGAGAGAAAGGGAGAGGGAAAGAGAGGGGAGAGGGAGGGAGGGGGAGAGAGATAGAAAAGAGACAGGGGATTAAAATACTGGTAGTGAAAGTGAAAAATGCATCCATATATCTCGGATATAGGGAAGTTTTTTTGAGTGTCTGGTAAAATTCTTAACAAATCTTTGCAAAATTTTACGGTTATAGCGAATTCGGATATAACGAATTTACGGATATAGCAAACTGATTTTGAATCCCGTAGAGGTGAATCATGAAGAAATTTAGCACTTTTATAACGAATTTCTTTACGGTTTTAAAAAGTTTGCACTACCATTTAACATAATGGTTTGAATTAAATTATTTTCTCATAAATTCATTAAAGGAATCAGTATGTAAGCAAAATTGTAGTCTGGTGAAAGAAAACATGTATATAGTGAATTCGCTATAGTTATTATTGTGAATTCGTTATACGGATATACCGAATTACTGATATAACAAAGTAAATCCATTGGTCCCTAGGATTTCGATATAACAGAGTTTTACTGTATTAAGATCCAGTGTCTTTACCGGAAGTACCTGCGGGCGGAGTTACAAGAAAGGCCCTGGTCTACCAGAAGTCTGCCTTTACTGGAGGGATTCCAGGACTGTGAGCAGACCACCATGGCTCTGATTGCCAGGATGGGGGTCAACCCCTCCCCTGAGGACCTCCAGCGAGGGACCAGGCCCCGCCAACCGGTCACCGCGTTTAGGAGTGCTGCCAGGGTGGTGGTGGCTGTAATTAGGTCAGTATGTCAGACTGGTCACCATGTTTAAGAGTGCCGCCTCTTTGGTTGTGCGGTAGTGGTTCAGCCTAGATATTTATTTTTTAACCGGGTTTTCCAAAGGAAAAATCCGGTTATTGAAATGGTGAAAATGGCGGCGGGCGGGCGGATGGGTGGCTGCCGAAAGAGTACCCTTATTTTAGGATAACTCCTCCTACAGTTTTCAAGATAGGAAGTTGTTCTTTTGCAGATCAATTGTACAATTATCAGAGCTGTGCATATTGCTAGGATTTTGATTTCTGATAATTTATAAAAAAAAATACCGGCTGTTGAACTTAGTTATTTTTTTGCATAAATAATGCATATAGAGTACCCCATTTCTCCGGATAGGAAGTGTTCATCAAGTCAGGGTTGACAAATGGATTATGGATGCTGTTCACACAAAAGAAAACCCGGTTTGCTGTCACATTGAGAGCTTTTCTCTTTTTATTTTTTTCTGGAGAAATGTACTACATGTATTATGAATATTCTGGATGTAAGTCAGCTATATTATGAAAGCTAAGTGAAGCACATTGATGTATGTGTCTTAACAGCTGCAGTAGATTTCTCTCACTTTACTGTACTTGCAGGATGCGGTACCTGGTCAGGAAGTGGAAGAGAGCCACCAGAGTGGGATCCCCCGCGATGGGGGTCTCTAGTGGTGACCATGATAAACACCTTTCTTTCATGTCACAAAACCATTCCACAGAGTTATCATGATAAACACCTTTCTTTCATGTCACAAAACCATTCCACAGAGTGATCAAGTTAACGGTAAAACCACGTCTGATTGTAATAAGACACGACTCTTTATTTACAGGTTACGCACCCAACTCTAACAGTTTCTCACCACCCCGCATCAACACTCAGTCACGCCTGAAATGCTCCAGACCCTTCAACAGTCACGCTTCATCGCCCCTCCATTCAAGTGTTCATCAGTCTCCATACAGTCTGTCCTATTTGTCTTCCAGCTTTACTCAGAGAGACCTCCTTAATGGAGATTCTCCATATCACTCTCTAGGGGGACCCTCTAGTGGTTACCATGTCAACGGCAATGGAGTATCCCATGGAATCTCTCCTAATCAGTCAGTGGGAGGGGTTTCTGATAGTTACCATGTCAACGGCAATTTCTCTGTCCATACCACACCCCCCACACGGGATTACAGCAGCAAACCACACTCCACTTCTGAAAACTCAGTTGCTAGAAGGTGAGGTATATAAACCAGAGAAGTAAGACAGAAATCATTTAAGGTGGTATGGGACACAGTCGATTTTAATGGGAAAGTACATGTACATTATAATCAAACTACAGAAAATATCAAAATACCTTCACTGTTTTAGAATTTCCAAATTTTTAGCTCACCGAGACATAAAAGGGATAAAAGTACAGTACAGTCTAGACTGTCCAAGGGACCAATAAAAAAAGTAGCATAACGCAGTCCAAGACTAACTTCACAATCTTTTTAGCTACCTTTTGGTTATCAATAATACTTGGTACCAAATAGTTAATTTATATATCTTTTACCTATAAACTAGATTTGGTAGACTGAAAGTTAAATTTTGTCATCTTTAAAAAAGATTTTTAATCTTGTACTGTATCACTTATTATATTAGATAAAAGGGTGCATATTAGTAAACTCAGTATGTTTTTGTTTCCAACAATTGGACTAAGGCAGTATGTTTTATTGTTTTTGACAAACAAGTAAAATGATGTTAAGTACATTTCTGCATCATAACAATCTATGTTGTTTTCTTATCGATGTGTCCATTATTCAGTTAAGGAATGAATTCAATATTTATTAGTTTTTTACGATATAAAATGCTTTGGAACAGTTTACGCTTTTTTATAAACCGCACCGGTTTATAAAGCGTAAACTGCCCCAAACCATTTTATATTGTATAAAACTAATAAATATTGAATTCATTACTTATACTTTAATTTTTTGCTGTCAATTGTTGATAAAAACAGTCATTTGTCCTCTAAAATGACATCAAATTGTACTAAATTCAAACTTAACGTCAGGCGGATTGATAAGTTTTTAGCTCACCTGAGCTGAAAGCTCAAGTGAGCTATTCTGATCACATTTTGTCTGTCGTCCGTCTGTCTGTCTGTCTGTCTGTAAACTTTTCACATTTTCAACATCTTCTCCAGAACCACTGGGCCAATTTCAACCAAATTTGGCACAAAGCGTTCTTAGGCAAAGGGGATTCAAAGTTGTGAAAATTAAGGACCACGCCCTATTACAAGGGGAGATAATTAGGAATTATTGAAAAATTTTGAGAAACTTTCAAAAATCTTCTACCATTCAGCAAGGAAAGCTGAAACTTGTGTGGAAGCATCCCCAGGTAGTGAAGATTCAAGTTTGTTCAAATCATGATCCCCGGGGGTAGGATGGGGTCACAACGAGGGGGGTAGAAACAAATTTTACATAGGAATATATATAGAGAAAAATCCTATAAATTTTATCTAAAAAACCATTTGCCTAGAAAGCTATAACTTTTGTGAAAGCAACTTCAGATAGTGTAGATTCAAATACGTTAAAATCAAAATCTTGAGGAGTAGGGTGGGGCCACATTGGGGATCCAGTTGTACAAAGGAAAACATTTTAATCATTCACAAAAACTGAAATGTTATTATACCGTATTTGGTTTTACTTATATGCAAACATGTTTACATATTGCTGATTCTTTAGAATTGTTTAGACTTTGGCCCCTGGACGATTCTTTGGCCTCACAAGGGGTTTAAAGTTTGCTGTAGGTTTATATCCCATATATAAACAATTGTTTAGGATGTTTTTGAGAGCTGCAATGCTCTACATGTGATATGACTATAAAATCATCCTGTTAGAAAAGGGACTTGATTATGAACATAAGATATCCGGGGGGGGGGGGGGGGGGGGGGGATTTTTATTTATACGGGATCTACATGTATTATACCGCTTTGTCCAGATATTTTTGTATTTTGACTCTATTAAGCTGATTTTATCATGCCTATTGTTGCTCAGGTGAGCGATGTGGCCCATGGGCCTCTTGTTTGACGTTAATCCTACTATGGCATAGGTAACATTCTTTATACGATACAAAATAATTTTTAGCCAATCCGAAAGCTTGTTACAACCAGAATTAAAATTATATAATAATAAACAGCTTTAACCATGCATAGTTTTACACATGTTTTCATATCTATTAATCTGACCCTAAACTTGTGTTTAAAATACATGTACAATGTCGGACTCCTAATCCGCCATGTTTGTTTATTTTAGTAAGCACCCTCCCAATTTCTTTTCTTTATACACGTGTTAATTACACAACTTCTTTAAAAATATTGATGTGTGAATTCAACTTAAACATGAACATGCCCAGATGAGTTTGGCCAAGACGTCCGTTTACAAGTAACAACAGCTTAACCAATGTTTATAAAATTTCAATTACTATCGGGTCGCCATGTATGTCAATAAAGGGTACGACAAAAGTCATCATTAGAGATATAGCGAGAGTCTTGAAAAACCTCACGTATGGGGGTTAATGATAATAACCGTTATGATGAAAGGTGATAAATATTCTAATTGGTTATCGAAACAAAACAATTCTAATTGTTTATCAGCTTGGGACCCCATTTTAATTTGCTAAAAGTCGCTTAAAACAGTCTACACAGCATTTTTGGACTACAAATGCCAGTCGCTTGTCACATAAGGCAGGGGGTCACTTAATGCAAGGTTTTCATATAGGAAATTACGTTGGGCAGTCAAAATATGGTCGCATAAGACAGAGTCGCTTAATACAGAGAGTTGCTAAGGCAGTCTATACTGTATAATCAAACTACTCTCACTGGTTTAGAGTTTTCAAATTTTACAATATTTGACCACAAAATGTGTTTTAAAAATTTTTGGATAGTTAAAAATTCTTAAACTTTTATAGATGTTTAAATGTAGAACTTATTTCATACGAAGTCCTGTCACAAATTAAAGGATTTTTTTTTTATTTCTTGCAGAAAAATTCTCTCCTCTTCCTCCCCTACCCCCACAAAAGTTGGTCACTCATCTCCAGCACGTCGAGTCAGGATCAGTGAGCCCTCGCCCCATGACGGCTACATCTCTCGACTCGAGAATCTGCAACAGAGACTCAGTGGGATGGATTCGGGTGAGAGTGAAGGTACAAGTTTCAAAAGTGACACCATTGTATTGCAGTGGGCCAGGTTTAAATCCAAGAGTGTTCTCTAAATTTCACATCATGTTTTGATATTTTTTAGCTGTGAAAAAGTAATCATAACAATTTGTCATGACATAATGAAATTGATTCCAATTATTTCACGGCTTATTTATTTTAAAAGCAATTAACAGTTTCAAACAAAACTAAAAAAAAAATCATTGTTTTAATCAGCCACATTTTTCTTTTAATTTATAAACAAGTCATTGAAAAAAAAGACATGATTTTGACACATTTTGTTTGAAGACATCCATTCATATTCCACTGCTTGAAGTGTAACAGGATCACCAAACTGTGGTACATCTGCGCCCATTTTGAGTACATGTAGCACTATATTCAGTACCTTTACACTCATTTTGAGTACAGATGCACTAATAAGCACTTTGTTTTCTTTCATCACAGATGAAGAAAGTATAGAAGATATTATGTGATGTTGATATAAGGTTTAAAAGTCTGATGAGCGTTTGATTCCTCTGTATATAACCTTTGTATGTGATGTCCTCAAATCTCTGTTCATTTGGTGCTTGTGATGGTTTTGTTTGTTTTAGAAATAATGGTGATTGTGATGTATGCTAC
Source organism: Magallana nippona (assembly GCA_033439105.1). NCBI lineage: Eukaryota > Metazoa > Mollusca > Bivalvia > Ostreida > Ostreidae > Magallana > Magallana nippona. The sequence goes on from CM065924.1 coordinate 25,996,630, forward strand.
TAATGATGGGATTTGTGTGTAGGAATCATTCATATTATAGCCACATTATAAATTATAAAGGATGGGGTTTGTGTGCAAGGAACAGGACCCATCTATATTATAAACCCATTGTAAATTATCAAGAATGTGATTTTGGTAAAATCTGAGTGAAAGGATTTCATAAATTATATCAAGAAAATTAACCTAGGTATCCTTTTTTTACCATAAGTACCTTACAAACTATATTAAATAACTTATTTTCATATAAGTTTTATGCAATATCTTATGTTTTATGTAACCCCCCCCCCCCCCCCCCCCCCCCCCCATCAATACTCGGTGTTAGATACAGGTTAGGCAGGGAAATATAAACTGAAACTCCAGCTGGGATCTAACTCTTATTGAGTCTGATTGTTATTATAGATAGCATGCTTGTTAGTAGATGACAGACTGGGGAAAAAAGTATTTGACTTAACAGTGACACCTATGTGTGTATTACTTATCTTTCTGATCACTCAGTTTTTCTGCAGACGCAAATTTCTGCTCCTGGAACCACTTAAATGGTCCATTTAAAATTTATTATTCATTTGAGATCCAAAAAGCTTCACCTAAAACTACTATATCATGACCATTTTAAGTCAGAGATTAATATCCTGTAAGATATGATTCCATCTATTTTGACACTCATTGTTATTATGTAAATAAATTCTCTAGAGGATGACATATTTCAACCATCAATAAATTATAAGGCCAGAACTCCAGTAACACAGTATATACTGTCAGTGTGTGTATGTCAGAGGAGGCCAGGGTTTCTCTAGACATAGAGTGTGTCAGGATAGGCTAGCTCAGTAATGCTGATATCAACAGGCTCTTTGAATCTTATTTGCTGTGGTGTATACTCTTTGATATTTTCTTTCTGTGCTATTGTTTCAAACATTAAGGTTATAAAAAGTAATTCAAATTTCATTACCTTTAAGGAGTTTATTAAATTAGAATTTTCCAGCTTTTAATATTTTTATCAAATGTTTAGGTGATTTTAAAAATCTATAAGATGTGTTTTTCCTATTTATAAACTGTAATTTTTTTTATTTTCCAGGTACTTCAAGGTCAAGGTTATTTCCACGGAGATAGGGGTGAGATCCAGAAAACCTTGGTATAACTTTGCTGTCACTGTGACCTTGACAGACCTTGACCTTCATTGGCTCCATACTCTCTGATGTTGGACAATAACATTATTTTTATCTGCAATAATCATAAGTCCTGCCATTTCAGGAACCAAAGAAAGAAATGTACATTATTGTAAAGTTGGGACCAGATGTTTTATATGTTATTGTTTTTATTATTGAATTCAATATCATGGTGTTTGATGATTTATTTGAGCTTAAGCAAATTCTGAACTCATCCAATGATTTTACGTGGCACAGAATGCCACTGTTTAGTACCTATTGATAAAATAGTCCAGTTATTATTCATTATGCAAAGACTATAGCAATATTTTATGATATTAATGTCAGAGTTTTATTTGGAGAAATGTAGACATAGAATTATTATGTTTTTATGGTGTTTGATATTTGTTTCATATTCTATGGGATCATTGCTGTTTAAAACTAGTCCTTACTGTCTATGATTAAACATAAATAGCTGCTTGTCTCTACTATGTAAATCTACCACCACCCCCCACCACCCCTATAATCTGCCGACCTGTCATGCAGAGGAATTCATTGTATATATCAATAGTTGAATAATTCTGCCCTTTCATCAATATTTTTCTAATTTTATATTCCCCTCACGTTTTATCAGAAACTTCCAACATGAACGTATTAATGTCTTTAAAAAATCTACTCATTTTTTTTAAGTTTAAGCGGTTCTATAAAATAAAATTAAATGCAATGGTAAAATCTGCATCAGTCCTCAAAGCCCTTCAGATGTAACATGTCATATGTTATAATCTTTGATGAAACCCCATCACATAATGTTAATACAATTGAGTTTATCCATGCCTGTCAAAATAAATCTGACTAGATATAATGGTATCATTAGAACCCCCTTTGGTTTATTTATTGTCAATCATATTACTTGTAACTAGGATCATTGTTTTATGATAAGTGGATTAGTGTACAAGTTTTGTATCATTTACAATAGCAAGTTTTGTCATGTATTGGATTATATATTTGGATGCTGAATTGAAAGTAAAATATTTAATTTATCAAGTGTTGTGTCATTTACAAGATGAGATGGGACACCCCTGCGAATGTGTTCGGAATGTTTTTTTTTATCGTTGCTAAGTATGCAATAAATTCAGAGGTGCTCGAATAAAAGTTCACGAGACTTTCCCGAGATTTGTTCAGTTCCTGTGAAATTTCGAGCGGAAGTATGAGTGTTTCGATAATATATTCAAAATATGTAAGTACTGGTCGTTTTTCGTATCATATCTTACTTTGATATATGTTAAAACGTGAAAATCTCTTAAGATTTATGTCTTATTTTATCATCTAGCGGTTGTTTAAACGAAATGATAATATTCAGAACAGCTATTGTTTGTGTTCCACCACTCTACACATGGTTGAAAATATAAACATTGGGTTGCTTGACAAAATCATAGCCATGTTTGATCCTGTGGTGTGCAATGCCATGCTTTTTACAAAAAAGAATGGGGTATGTTTTGTGAAAAAACATAGTATATCGAGCCATTCTCAAGGAACATTCTGCATAAAAAAGTATAGTCTGATTCACTATTGATGTTATTACTAGGTCAGGCACGGATCGAAAATTAATTCTTAGGGGTGATCGATACTAAGCATGTTAATTGTTGCAACATCAAAAAATAGTTATATTTTCTATTGTCACATTTATTTCTAGAACTCATTTTATCTACCAATTAATGAAGATAAAGTTTAAAATCAATCCACGTCTGGATTTTATGTTTGACTACAAATACCTAAATTATAGGAAATAGATCATAATCCCGAAGCAAGATTTTTACTGCGAAACTGAAAGGGTCAAATAAAACCACGTGGTGTAAATCTAAATGGCAATAACATTTGCAGGGGTGTAAGATAGTATTGTCTTGTGATATTGGATAGAAAAGATGCCTACAACCTTTTTATGATGCAGAGTAAATGACATATAAGTCTTGTGGTCTGTGGAAAAGTGACATCTAGGTCACGTGGTCTGTGGGAGAAAGTGACATCAAAGTCATGTGGTCTGTGGTAGAAAGTGACATCTAAGTCATGTGGTCTATAGGAGAAGAGAGAACTGATGAAGAGAAAGTGACATCTAAGTCATGTGGTCTGGGGGAGAAATTGACATTTAAGTCATGTGGTTCAGGGGAAAAACTGATATCTAAGTCATGTGGTCTGTGGGAGAAACTGACATCTAAGTTATGTGGTCTGTGGGAGAAGTGATTTAGTTAATTATACATCACATGGTCAAATCTATTTTTGAATTCTCAATTTCATTGGTCCTTTAAATTCCCTCTCTTTACTTTGTCCTTTTTGATCTGATCTTCATACTGACCAGATGTGTTTGAATTAGATCCTGAAGTAAATCTATAGACGGTAAGTTATTGTTTTATATTTTATGCTATTTACATTACTGCTTATTAATGAAGCATATTATATTTACTAAATAAGGAAATCATATAATGAAATGCAAATCTGTTTAAATGTACATTATCATGAGTGAAAACTTAGTGTTTGAGCAATACTCATTACAGTTTTTTTAACCAACTTTAATCCAGATCACCTTAATGTAGGTTTAAGAGTATTGTTGTATGAATTTAGATACCATACTGATGAATTTAATGTAAGGATCATGCAGATGCAGACCAAGGCTTTGTGTCACACATAGGTATGCATATATATAAATATCAGATTTGATACTTATTGCCTAAGTCAAGTTTAACATGTTTTGTTTATTTGAGCATTGATAGCTATCTAATAACTATCTATTTTATAATTACACAGGATGAATATGATTTCAGATATCTAAGTTAGCGCTGCGATAAGGGGAATAACTCTTGTTTGTAAACTGTGCTTGGCAAAATCATGAAATGGATATTTTGAATCTTATACAATGCAATGATATATTATGTGTGATCTATTTTATTTTTATGATGATGTGATATTGATAAATTACTTATTGTGATACATGTATTGTTAAATATTTCAGAGTTTAATATAAAGAATAATATATTGATCGAGAACCCTACGTTGGAGTTGTTGTCTATTTATCTCATACGTGTGGTGTATACTACCCGTGTGATAAACCTTTGCTTTATCAAACGGGTGATGCTTTATCAAATACTTCCGGTCCGAACTATTTTTGACACAGCCCCTCGCTTCAACGCTTCAGTGACCTACTTTCGAATACTTTCTAGTATTTTCCATATAACTATATCTACTACCAAACATTGATTTAAAATGGGTTTTGTCGAAGATTTAAATTACAAATATAAAGGAAAACACATAACTGTGAAGTTTATAAAACTGCAAATCACGTTAGCTATCAAGGAGTTCATTCTGACGACGCAATGCAAACAGAACGCTTTGGTTGTGTTTCTATACAAGAACTTACCGAAATAATGTCTTTTAATTTCACCAGCATTCTAATTCAATATTTTCAACTTCGAATCATTAGGCTAGTGTTCGTATGATAAAATATCAACAACTGTTCCTCGTTCGAGTCAATTCAAACTAACGAGCATTCGCAACTTTGTGTATGTCAACAAACTTGATTATTCAAGTCTTCTGATCAGTATTTCCATTTAATTAAGTGATTAAGCTTCAAGAAAAATTATTTACAGATAAACAATTATTTCAAGGTTTATTTCAGTGAAACTTTACATTATTATATTTATCTCCGAAATGACGTACTAAATTGTATTGCGCAAGGTCACAATAACCACATTACACAACGTTGCATCATCGTTAATCTTTGAAAAAATCAATTCGGGTCATATCATGGGCTGTCTCAAAAGCTTCATGATATAAATCAAATTGTATGAGATAAATAGAGCATCTATAATTGTGTGATTTTATATTTGCTTTATCCAACTCGTTGAAATGGTTATATTCGCTCGGCAAGCCTCGCGAATATATACACCATTTCAACTCGTTGGATAAAGCAAATATAAAAATCACACAATATAGATATCCTCTATATATCTACAATAACACCACCATTACACCTGCATATGGTGTTTTTGTCTCTCAATTAATTCGATACACAAGGGCATGCTCATCGTATGAACAGCTTCTAAGCCGAGGCAAGCTACTGACAAACAAGTTGATAAACAGGACTATTAACAGTCTCTTTTGAAGTCATCATTTCGTAAGTTCTATGGTCGATACAATGACCTTGTCAGCAAATACAATCTTCCACTGGGTCACATGCTGACTGACGTTTTTCATACTAATTGTTTTACCATAATTAATCACCAAATTATCTATGGACTTTTCCGTTTTTCTCGATTACGACAAAGAGCACACAGCGGGTATGACCGGTCAGCAGAGGATGCTGACTCCTCCGTGGCACCTGAACCTACCTTTATTTTTTTTAAGATCTAGAGGTCCGTTTTGCTCTGCTATTTTTTCTTTTGGACTTTTGAATTTGAACACTTTTGTCATCACCACATGTCATTAGCCCCCGAAGGATGAAATATTGCCCGACGTGAAGCGAAAACACAGTCAACATTTGTTTTGTTATATAAAGAAACAAACGAAAAGTATGGAACGCCTCAACTGTCTTATGTGGATAATCTTCATTATATGATGATACTTCAACATTACATGCTGATACTTAAACATTACATGCTGACACTTTAATATTGCATGCTGATACTTCAACATTACATGCTGATACTTCAACATTACATGCTGATATTTTAACATTACATGCTGATACTACTTCAACATCACATGCTGATACTTCAACATTTATTACATGATGATACTTCAACATTACATGCTGATACTTCATGATATGATGGTACTTTACCACTGTATGGAAAGTGCTAATCGAAAATGTGGTTGATTTGGATCACCTGCTATAATTATTTGGGTACTCTTGTGTGTGTTTGAAAATGCGGAACTTCAAAGGGGATAAAGTAGGCTAAATATTTCAGAAGTTAGACATGAGTTATTGTAGAAAATCGTGTTACTCACTTTACTCGAAAAGCATAACAAAACTTAAATGGACTGATATTATAAGAAAAGGAGCTACTATTTGTTTGGGTCAATGCTATAATTTGTTTGCAACAATTTTTGCGACTGCTATACTTTTTTCGCCCATCCGTCCAAAAAACATCAAATGAAGTTTTATTCATTTTTATGATATTTTGATTATTTTAACATTCACGTATTTATGATATAGTTTTTGATAATCAATAGCGATACATTAGTTGAAAAATGATAAAGCAGTGTAAGTAATTTGAGTTCATGGCCTCTCATTGTTGGTGTTCTTGCGATGCTTGATTTGCGTTCTTGTTATGATTGAGTTGCGTGCAGTGGAAATGTTATGATTGATTTGGGTATATATCAGATAGCGTTATATTATACTTACTTAGATATTAAACAGTGTACGGAATATTTCCAAATGTACCATTTGCAACAATTCTACTTCAGATCACATTGTATCACTGCTAATATTATCAATTGGAGCTTATTTCAATTAAAGACAAGTTACGTTTTAATTAAACAATAAAATGCTTTCTTTGGTGATTCATGCGGGATATGAAGATGGCAAAACTGCATTCTGCAATGATCGCTACCTTCATAACCCGCATGAATCACCAATGAAAGAATTTTATTGTTTATATTTACATCTTTCTTTTTAACAAATTAATAAATTCATTATAAAAAGTAAGTAAAATTTACTAAATTACTGTTAATGTACATTAGTACGTTAGCTAAAAGAAACAGCCAGATCGTCTCCTATAGGGATTTGAGTCTGACATCATCATGATTATTTCGTGCAGTCCGTGATTTTTCTTAGGTCGCTGTAGGCTTCGACCAATCGATAAACGGGGCGTGTAGATTTCAGTCCTATCAGTTTCTATAGAGCTATGAATTAACAATAAGTTTCCGCAAGAAATAGAGGGAATCATACTCGGTAGATGTAAATATTCATAAATGAACATACAATATCACGTGTCTCTATTCGTGTTAAAAAGTATCACAAATCTAATTATATGATTAACCGTTTGATTGTAATAGTTATCAGAAATTTACATTTTTTTGGTGATATTTAGCCGGACTCTGCTGAAAACAAAGTCCAGGCAAATCTTCAAAGTTACTACAAATAAAACAACACTCTATAACACAGCTTTCGGTATACAAAATAGTTTCACAGAGAGCCTTGTTTTGTCAAATGTATTGCTTTCTAAATGTTCGCGATTAAGCGAGGAGTGTTTTCCCCCGTGTTTTCTTATTAAAGCTGATTTTAATTCATAAAAGCATTTGATCGCCATATTAGTTTCGATCACTCTTCAACTGCCCCTGTGTGGTTTGCACATACATGTGCGATGTCATAACAAACACAGGAGAGAGAGAGAGAGAGAGAGAGAGAGAGAGAGAGAGAGAGAGAGAGAGAGATTGCCAGTCTTTGAAACGCTACGTGAATATTTATATTCGACTTTATATACGACTTTATATGAATACTTTTCCTGAAACCGACATGAATACTGTTTCTTAAACCGACATTTTCATGATGACGTCTTTATATGAATTGAGTTGTATCGTTTGGGATGTAAATTTTAATATTCTAACATAATCTGTTCTGCTGAGTATCAAATGCATAATAAGCAATACATGAGATCTACCCGAAAAAAGTATAGCAGTCATGACAACAAAGAGTCGCATTCAAAATAAAACTACGCAAACAAAAATTAGCTTTCAAAACCGGGGGAAGGTACATATTTGGAGTAATTTTCAAGGCATGGAACAGAACCAGTGATCGAATATAATTGTAAATGCTTGGTATATAATCGTGGAATATATAGCAATAAACATCTTTCATTGACAACTTCCAAAGTTCACATAAATAGATAAATAGTCAAACATTTACAATCAGATTGATGATAAACGCCTGCCATAATTGGCTAAAAATGAAAAAAAAAGAAAAAAAAGAGTAAACTTTAAAAATAACAATAGTACTGCCTAAGTAGTTTGATGCAATTTTAATCAAAGCTAATTAAAAGTGTTTAATATTACATTTTTGCCTAAATGTGCAGACAGTAAATTCGAGATACCCGACAAAAGTATAGCCGGTGATCCAAATCAACCGCTTTTCCATACAGTGTTTACTATGCTGTTGTTCTAAAAATAGGGAAGCGTCGCCTCGGGATCGAAATACGGTAAAACTCAGAACACGTGGATGCCTGTAAAGTTTTTAATAGGTCGAGACCACTAGATTTTGTGACGTCGGCATAAATTTGCATACTAAATTAGCTATCTGTTTACTTTCATCGACAGACCAATCATGAGGCCATATATCATATTGAATACCCCATTGTCAAAGTTCAAAAGAGAGACACCTACGTCCTATTGAATTAGAAGCAGTGAGTACGTTTTTCACGTGATACCCCAGGGACAACATTAGCATTGAAATTTTCTTCAGGGACACTCATCAGAATGCTTAACATACAAAATACTATATGCAGTATATAACTTGTACTTCGGTATTTGTATATTTGTGCATTTCTATTATCGTGGCTATTTACATGTAAGTATGTTAAAAATGTACAATTACCTGTATTTATTTCTGGTGTACAATGTGTAAGTCACCAATAAACAAGTATGCAGTTTTTTCTTATTAAAATCTGTTTGTACTTGTATGCGTATACTGTGTAATCATCATTGTTCGTGGGGACCAATGTTCGTGGCTTTCGTGGTTAACCCTTGCACACGAATTTACATCCCCTCGAACGTATATACAAGCAAATGTTTAGTATTTTACAAAATAGAACTTGCTACCGACGAAATTACGTCCCCACGAACCAGGAAAATTGTGGCTACCCACGAACATTGACCCCCACAAATAAATATGATTCCACAGTATTTGCCAGTCTTTTGATACTGATCGATTTTTGAAGCATCGATAGATAAACTAAAACAACCGTATTTTTCAATGTGAGCATGAAACAAAGTCTATGGTATGTAATCTTCCCTTTTTTGCCTTCTTAAGTAAAAATCAAATACTTTTTCGGTCTGCACATTGAGTGTGTCATTATACAAATGAAATATTGTAATATTTACTTCAATACTTTTTGAGAAAACGAACGACGCGTGATTTTAATTTAACACTGAAATTCCTATAGACGATTTTCATCGGCTCATAAAACCGGAAGTACTCAATATTTTTCAATGAATCTTGGAATATATGTTAATTACTTCTATCTTAACAATACCTAAGCGTCTTATTAAAATTTCTAAGGTTATTTGAATTTTTTTTCTTTCATACCCCCCTTTTCTCAAGTTTGAGGCCCAGTGTCTCAAAAACGATAAGATAGAGAAACAAGACTGTACTGACAATTTTGTAGAGCTAGACAAAATACATCTTACTCTAAAATTTGAATGCTTTAACTCAAAAAGTAAGCAAGATATTCCGTTTCATTCAATTTTGAGTATTTTCCTTGTGAAAACCGGAAGTACCGGAACCGGATGTCCAAAACCTTACATACGCGTGTCATTAGAAATTGCATTAAGTTTCTTGCATCATTGTTTTGATATTCCTTTCCGTTTTCAAAAAATCGCTGACATAAATCCTGTCGAGAATAATAATAAAAAAAAGACGAAAACAATAGGTCTTTTCGACTGAAAGTCAAAAAGCCCTAATAATTCCACAAAAAGGCCTTGGAGTTCTGGTTCCTAATGAAGCTCGGAAAATATATATTTATATATATATATATATCAGCTACTCCTTTACAATTGTATGAAATATCAATATGTAATGTTAAAGTAACAGAATATAAGGAAGAGGTATCAGCATGTAATGACAAAGTATCAGCATGTAATGAAGAAGTATCAGCATGTAATGAAGAAGTATCAGCATGTAATGTTAAAGTATCAGCATGTAATGAAGAAGTATCAGCATGTAATGTTAAAGTATCAGCATGTAATGTTAAAGTACCAGCATGTAATGTTAAAGTATCAGCATGTAATGTTAAAGTACCAGCATGTAATGTTGAAGTATCAGCATGTAATGTTAAAGTACCAGCATGTAATGTTGAAGTATCAGCATGTAATGTTGAAGTACCAGCATGTAATGTTAAACTATCAGCATGTAATATTGAAGTGTGATAGTGTGTTTATTAATACTTTAATTATGGTCATTTCTTTCAGTATTGTTGAAAGTTATGAAATCACTTTCAAGGTTTAATTAGTAAGTAATAACAAATGAAGTTAAACTAAACCATTAAATAAATAGGAAAATGATATGTATTGGTTTAAATCTGGAAATCTCCAGACCATAATTACTTACACCTTTAACCTTTGAAGTTAAATAAAATATAAGTCTAGTGTTTCATTGGCTAGATTTTCCCGCCATGTCCACTGACCCTTCATTGTTTTTTATACTTACTCTGCGAGTGGCAGAAAGGCAGTGGTTCAGAGAAGTCACAGTATGTGATATAAATATATTATTCTTATGAAATATTAAGTTTCAGTGACTGTACGTTGACATTTTGACAATATCCAGAGTCCTTGACATTGGTTTTATATAATTCCAATTACTAATATATAATTTTGAGAAAAGGATGAAAGAAAGAGAGAAATTGACATGATTTATAATAGATTAAAATTATACTATCGTTTTATATACATTTTAAATATTTACATCAACATGTACAGACATATGTTCATAAATTATAGAGATCTGACTGTTATATACACTGACTGTGAGCGAATCACCATGCAAATCCTATGATGGGATTCAAGCCCATAGTTTGGTGTGTTTTGTATATTGTATATCATAATATTATCACATTAATATGGAAGTGGAAGTCATGTCCTTATTAGTATTTATATATTTTACATGTATATTTGAATTATCAAATATCAAGGGAAATAGCTCTAAATTATTTTGATATTTGGTATAAATTAATTTTACTAAACGGTTATTTATAATTATTACTGATCCTACATGCAAATTATTTATTGTCATGTATATGTTTTGTAGGATCCAGAATTGAATTGAATTGGATTGAATTAAAAATAATAATCATTATCAAAGTGAAACATCAGACCTATTTATTCGTCAACACTGCCCCCGCTACAGAAGTATCAGCATGTAATGTTAAAGTATCGGCATGTAATGTTAAAGTATCAGCATGTAATGTTAAAGTATCAGCATGTAATGTTGAAGTATCATCATTTTATGAAGATTACCCACATAAGGCAGTTGAGGCGTTCCATAGAAAAGGATTGTTATAGTTTTCTCAGCTCAACATAGAGTTCACGAATTTAACTTTGCGCAAAGTACATTTCCAAATATTGTCGGCATCAAACGGTCACTGGTGATATTTCACCACATGTAGAAATTAAGCTACAGATGTTCTACCTGAATATACTTCACAATAATTTGCAAATCCTTATATTTACATTCTACTGTATTTTTCCATTAAATTATGTGATCTTTAAATGGTTTAAACTGGTTATCACATAGACTGTTGAGATGAGCCTGCAAATATAATCAATGAAAATAATTCTTAAACTTTTGCTTTTAACAATACAATTAACTTAAGTGTTGAATAACTGTAAAGTATAAAGTTTTGATAACATGTTTGAAATATATTTTTAAACCGATAATATAGAAATCAATGTTTAAAAACTACTAACATGTAAATTAGATGTAAATTCATACGCAGTGATTGGGTTGTTGCATTTAGAGGCATTTAAATATCACCGAATATAATGAAAAAAACCCACAGTAGAATGTAAATATAAGGATTTGCGAATTTTTGAGTAGTAAAAATAGGCAGAACATCTGTAATTCCTATGGGCATCGGAATATCACCAGAGACTGTTTGATGTTGAGGATATGTTGAGGATATTTAGGGAATGGCCTGGGCGCAAAATTAAAGTCTTTAATTCTATGCTAAACGGAGAAAATTACGGCAATTTATTTTCAAACTACAGTTTGATTTTTGGTTTGTTTCTTCGTATAACAAAACAAATATTGACCGTGTTTTCGGGCAACATTGATTATATTAGCCCCCCTCGGGGCGAATATATTGCCCTCTGTTCGCGTCGGGCAATATTTCATCATTGGGGGCTAATATAATCAATGTTCCCCTCAACCCAAGTCAATATTTGTATAATGGTATATCTATTTAAATTCAGACAGAACTTATCTTACACCGACAGGTTTATTAATTATCTGATTATCTTGCTTTTATTCCTTATCGAAGAACTGTGTGCGTTGAAACCGTTATTTGATATTTCTCAGGATTAATGCCGTGCAAATGGCTCTAGCCAAGGATTTCCGGTTCATACCGTTTATTAAGAGCGGAGTGGACCAAAAATTTCAAATCTCGGCTAGCAAAGATACAGCTATTAGGAATTTTTCTCCACTAAATAAAAGTTTATATATATGGCTATATAATCTTATATAAAAAAAAATTAAGGTAGATCTTGTGGTAAATTTGTTGACCATTCAGCCTCCTTAAACATGTTGGTAGCATCGACACATTCAAATGAATGCGCAGATCCAGAGGGAGGCCGGAATGGGAGGACCCCCCCCCCCCCCCCCCCCCCCCGCTGAAAATTTGCATGTCTCATATTTACATAGTAAAACTACAGAAAATATGCCTCGACCCCCCCCCCCCCCCCCGGGCAAACATGATCATACCTCGAACCTCAGACCCCTTCCCTGGAAATAAAATATGGATCCGCGCATGAAATGTATATATTGTATATATAAGAGAATGAAAACGGTTAACCATTTCTATACTGGCCCATTTAAAAAAGTATTTTGTCCTGTAAAACAGTGTAAATATATTCATTACTTAATTGTCAGAATTTTTTTAAGTGTTTGATGTTTTATATTGGAGAGGCTAGCGGTCGTGGGACCCCCCCCCCCCCCCCCCCGGAAAAAAAAAGTAATAACATTTCCAAAACTCTTGGAATCGTGCCTGTGATTTTATCTTAATAAGCTAGATAGATTTTAAATTTATTATAAGAACTTTATACATTGCACAAAAATACAAGAGCATGGTTTTCATGTGTTTGGTTTTTCGCGTCATTAGTCATACCCGCATTTGCGGAGTCACGTGGTGTGTATATGTCGTCGCTGTTCGTCTGATTGATGAGAATGTAACTTGTAAGTGTTGTCTGTGTTTATTTGTGTTTCTCCGTGTTTGTATGGGTATTTTTTTTTAAGTGATTGCTTTATTATGGCCACGGGAATTTGTGGAATTGTACAGAACAAAGCAGATTTAAAACTGTTAAGATTCTGAGTTCTGACACAATCATTCGTCAATCCTTAAAGCTCAAATCACTTTATTAACACATATAAACTTAAAAAATGATACCACTCAATAATAACAGCACAAACTACGGGAAATCAGAAATCGAGAGGATGTAGATAAATCATATATTTCCTTTTTCCTGTAAAATCTACTTTCGTTTTTGGGAAGGTCAGGACAAATGGGTTATGGTGGTCTCGCCGAGTACCATTTCAGTGCAGTGTTACGTCATTTTTCGTAGACAATTTCATCTGAAAGTCGTAAGTTTGAATCCTGCTGGTGCTTTTAAGATTTTTTAAAACGTTCAATTGTTGGGATACAAAATGATTTTTTTAATGTATAGTGGGTCATCTCTCCATGTTTTTGTTGATTGAAATCGGTTCATGTTCCATTAGACCTTATTTAGACCATGAGAAAAATATGGAGCTTAGACCCACTCTATAAAATAAAAGACCTTGAAGTTCTAAAAAATGACAATATTTGGAGGTTTTGATACACACACGCCTGTTTGAGTCAACATATTCCATGTATTGAACATATTTAAAGGTTAAAAATTGATGATATGTTAAATATATATTGTTTTGAATATTTTTTTAGCTCACCTGAGCTGAAAGCTCAAGTGAGCTATTCTGATCACATTTTGTCCGTTGTCCGTCTGTCCGTCTGTAAACTTTTCTCATTTTGAACTTCTTCTCTTAAACCACTTAGCCAATTTCAACCAAATTTGGCACAAAGCATCCCTATGGAAAGGTGAATATAAATTGCAAAAATGAAAGGCCAGTTATCATTCAAAGCGGAAAAACACTCGAAAATGTAAAAAAGGCGGGTTCATTTTTAGAAATCTTCTTCTCAAGAACTACTGGGTCAAATTCAACGTAATTTAGCATAAATCATCCTTATGGAAAGGAAAATATAAATTGCAAAAATTAAGTGCTAATTCTGTTCCAGATTTGAGTTAATTATGAAAATAATAATAAAGGAATGGGGGATTCAATCAGTTAATAACTTTGGGTTCAGTATTCCATATATCGAAATCGAAAGTTCTTTGTTTGAAGCAGCCATATTGGACGCATGATAAACGGGTCAATCTGACAAGGATGAATTTCTCTGTTGTGCAACAGTTCGCGTGTGAAGGGAATTTTTGAAACATGCCAAATATATAAGTGCTGTTTTTGTGAAGTAAATTAAGGTTAAATATTTCAATGCGTTGACATTTTCAATACTCACGGTGGTTTTAGCTTGTTTTGATTTTCGTTTCATTTTCATTAATTATGCTTTTTAACTTGGGGGAACTATCGCCTATATTTTGGAATTTTACGTATCAAATCAAACATAGACTTCGGTAAATCAGACAGCTGATTGTTTACCCGCGCAAAATGAGCAAAATTGAAAATCTGATGCAATATAAACAACACTAAAATTTGGTATGATCATGATAAGATCTTAATGATCTCTGCATAATGGTTGATTAATGCAATGTGTTTTGTTAAGATGCTCAGCATTTTCAGTCTAAACAGAGATTATTTTCGCTGATGGAAATATGTAGGAAGATAAATGATTCATTTTGAAAAATGAATTGTTCTCTTTCTTTGTTTTAGTGCATTTTTCCTCTGTTTTAATTGTTTACAATTTTCTAGTTACTAACCATATTTGAGTGTCAAGCTTTGAGTTATAAGCAAGATGCAGATGTTTGTACACAGAGCTGAGACCATGCTTTAGTTCGTTTACATTTTAAATGCTGAATAGGAAATACCAAGTTTAAAAATCTGAATTGAATGTAATAAACTCATGTGAACAAAAACATGACTCCAATCTAGCAGAATTGTGAGCTCTGTATCTTGCTTATAAGTTTATGATTGATGCTGAAATTTTGGTTGATCATGATTAATGTCTCGCTAAACATTAAATACTTGTACAGAAAAATTAAAAGGATGATATGCTATCATAACTACATGTATTTTCTGGGGCCCCTTCTTATACGATGAATTATATGAAATCTACACCAATTTTGATAGTTTTTCACACATGAGTAAACAAAAACGACATCTTTTAAACAGTTTCCATAGTTCTGACATCTTATTATTATGAGGATAAAAGTATTATTGTTGTTTTTAAAGAAAATATTGCAGCGGAAAATCATCTTTGTAGCCATTTGTTGTTTTTGATTAAAGATGAAAATAATGATTGGGCATTAGTAATGTAATAGGAAAGGAGGAAATGAGCATATAAATACATTGAAAACATATGGCTGGACCGGGAATCGAACCCGGGACCCTTGCAACTCCAGGCTACCACTGAGTCATCCAGGCCGATATCAACGGTCCATGATATAGCCCCAACTACTACATTCCTCCTTCCTTAAATGATCTTCTATATTTTGGTCGCTTGATAAAGTGGGGGGGGGGGGGGGGGGGGGTTAAATAAAGGGAATTGGAAGTTAACAGTGAACCCCTACCCAAAATATAGTCACATATCTTGTAAAGGATATTTTTATTTTCGGTAAAAATGATATTCCATAAAGGTGATTATGTCAAAGATTAACTATATGGACATATGGCATAATATCCTTTGAACACCCATATAATGCCATTGTTGCTCAGGTGAGCGATGTGGTCCATGGGCCTCTTGTTTAAAAATATCAGATTTATTGATATTTTAATTTTCAGTATCTTATCCGTCCGTATATAGGTATTTTACATGCCTTATTCACCCATCTTCTTTTCAGATAATATAAAATGATAGGAAATCATTTCCATAGATATGCTGATGTGCTTTTAAAAGTTAACATGTAGTTAACAGACTAATTTGACCTTATAAAGCAAACAATGCATTGATGTTTGTGACATACATATGATATTTTGTGTACTTTTCAGGTGTTTTATCCTCATTCAAGGTAGAACTAACTGATCCAGTTTTGGAAAAACATTAATAAATGTGGTATAGTATGAACATTAATTTTATCTAATTATTGATACAGCAGTAATTTATTCAGCTAATCTCTCATTACTCTATCAACAATGGTATAAGTTGGGTGAATTAATTGATATCTGTATACATTACATTTAAACTTTGATTTAGATAACAGTTAACCTTCTCGGACACTACTGAATCAGGTTAAACGCAGTAATGTTGGTCATTTCTGATTACTTTTTATTCAGCTGATCCCTCTCTATTCTTTCAATAATAGTATAAATTGATGACTTGATCATGGATTATCTGTTTACATACAAATTTGAAGGTTTATTGAACTAAGTTTCTGTGACACTACCGCTTTTAATTAAACAAAGCGAACAGGGGGGGGGGGGGGGGGGGGGGGACTCATATTTTCCAATTTTAACATGAAATGAGTTATTCCCCTCTTCACCTATACTTAAAAAAAGCCAAGTTTTTAATAAATATACAATACATATTTCTGTTCTTCAACATGTTCAATCATTTTATTCATGATTAATTAAGCTAAGAATGTACAGAGTAATTAATTAAATCAGTTACCTGATCAGAATATAAAAAAACACAAGTTAGATAATGTACCATCACAAATCATGAGAGATTTTTTCTGTCACATGTTTAAATCCTGTTTTATGGGTAAATCCTCATTGTAAAGGCTTGATGCTTAAGATCCTAACAGTATTATGCTTCCCTTCGAAGAAGGAAGGGCATTTTGCTTTGCTGCTGTTTGTCTGTTGGTTGGTAACATTTATCATAAAAAATATGTTTTGGGTATGATCAAGCAATTTTTGACAGTTATGCTCTTTGGACTTTTAACTCTTTCTGTTTCTCTCCCTCTCTTTCTCTCTCTCTCTCTCTATCTCTCTCTCTCTCTTGGTGATGACATTGAAATAAATATTACTTACCTAATATGTTTTGATTGTAAAATCATTTACCA
>CM065924.1:26016453-26018953 GCA_033439105.1 Magallana nippona
TCTCTCTCTCAGACTTTTCTACTTAACATGTACTCTTGCTCTCTCTGTCTTTTTATCTCTCTCAAACTTTCTCTGCTACCCATTATTTCTTGGACATGTACTCTTGCTCTCTCTTTGTCTTGTATTGAGCTCACATGTCCATTGTCCATCCATCCGTCTGTCTGTCTGTAAACTTTTCACATTTGACTTCTTCTCTAGAACCACTGGGCCAAAAACCAAACTTGGTACAAAGCATCCTTATGGGAAGGGGATTGTAAATTGTTAAAATAAAGGACACAGCCCTTTTAAAAAGGAGATAATTGCAAAACAGTGAAAATAGGGTGCCTGTCTTTAAAAATCTTCTTCTCAAGAACCACTGCACTAGAAATGCCAATATTGACACCAAAGCTTGTGTATATAATGAAGATTATAAACTGTTAAAATAGTGACCCCTGGACTAATAATGGGGCCCTAAGAAAGGTTCAAAGTTTAACACAGAAATATTTAGGGAAAATGTTTAAAAAATCTTCTTCTCTAGAACTACAACGTACACATTTGCGAGATTATTCTGCAAGCATCCTCAAATAATGTAGATTCTAAATTATTAAAATCGTGACCCCCTGATTAATACTTGGGGTCCAAAGAGGGGTTTAAAGTTTATCATAGAAATATAGGAAAAATGTTTTAAATCTTCTTCTCAAGAGCTACAATTACTACATTCTTTGAAAGGGTAGATTCTAAACTGTTTAAATTATGACCCTAGAATAATACTGGGGCCCCAGAGAGAGAGAGAGAGAGAGAGAGAGAGAGAGAGAGAGAGAGAGAGCATTGAGAGAGGATACATATGTAGCAGAGAAAGAGAGAGAGAGAAAGAGTATATGTATAGCATAGAAAGTCAGAGAGAGAGAGAGAGAGAGAGAGAGAGAGAAAGAGAGAGAGAAAGAGAGAGAGAAGAGATAGTGTAAGTATATGTTCAGCAGAGAGTCTCTCACTCCTTTTTCTATAATTTCTAAACATGTATGCTTTTTAGCTCACCTGAGCTGAAAGCTCAAGTGAGCTTTTCTGATCACCCGTTGACCGTCGTCCGTCTCTCCGTCTGTCCGTCTGTCCCTCCGTCCGTCTGTCCGTCTGTCCGTCTGTAAACTTTTTACATTTTGACATTCTTCTCTAAAACCACTTGGCCAAATTCAACCAAATTTGGCACAAATCATCCATATAAGAAGGTGAATATAAATTGCAAAAATAAAAGGCCAGATTGTATTCAAAGCGGAGAAAACATCTAAACTGTAAAAAAGGGGGGTACATTTTAAAAAATCTTCTTCTCAAGAACTACTGAGTTAATCTTAACGTAATTTAGCATAAATCATACTTATGGAAAGGAAAATATAAATTGCAAAAATTAAGGGCTAATTATGATTCAAATTTGAGCTAATTACGAAAATATTAATAAAGCGGGTTCGTTATTCCATATTTCGTAGACTGGCAATTTCGTACGATAGACTGATCCTATGACAGGCATTGCCAGTCTACATCTCGAAAGCGAGGTTCTTTGTTTGTAGCAGGCCATGTTTGTTGTGCAACAGTTCACGTGCGAATATAATCTATGAAACAAGGAAGATATATTGGTGCCGATTATTGTGAAGTAAATTGAGGTTAAATATTTAAACGTGTTGTCATTTTCACTTGTGACGGTGGTTTTAGCTTGTTTTGATTTTCGTTTCACTTTGCTTTTTAAATTGGGGAACTATTTCCTGTATAACTGTATTCAGTATTCTGGTATTTGGAACATACACTTCGGTTAATATGCAGTTGATTGTTTAACTGCGAAAATGATAAAATCTGATACATTAACAACGTACTAAAGTGCATTTTCCCTCTGTTTTTATTGTTTATTAATTTCGAATTGAGTGTCAACAAGGACTAAACAAAGGGGCGACTTTGGTTGAAATAATCGATTTTTGATAGGTAACTTCGCCGAAATTTCCTCCGAAAGAGAATTTGAAGTAGCCACGTATTCCGAGTTCATTATCGTGTAAATTAAATCCAAAGACAATAAAACGATGTTTATGAATTTGAAAAGACCTTTTCACAGCCTCAGTTAAACCCTGTTGAGATTAATCACTCGCGACTGTCTTATCTCTAAAGGTTATAAATATGATAAATACGGGTGATGCAACACATACCGTGCATTGAAAATTACAATCGATATTTATTTACTACAGTTAGTAGGTAACTTGTAATTAGTTAATAACTTTTACCAAATTAATGCAAAACCATTTGTTTACAGTTGTCTTCAAAATTAATAAGATCCTCTACCTAACTGTTGTAATTGGGTCATAGGGTAGGACTAATTCCTTCAAAATACACAAGTGCATAAACTAATTTTGTGTCACTTGGCTAACTCAGTTACAAAACATTTTATCTATATAATGTATGAATACGTTAAAAAACTGAAATTAAACAAATTGGATAAATTTTTAAAAGTTGCTTATAATTCTACGACTGACGCTTAAATGTTTGA